>PQWD01005328.1:84340-102864 GCA_019425675.1 Leucinodes orbonalis | reverse complement strand
TAAGTATATTTCTTTCGTCAATGTGTACACGTCATCATATTTTTTTTCTGTAAATAAATTTATAAGAATAACCTTACATACAAAACCTTACCAAGACCTGGTGATTGAAGATTATTGTTGTATTTATCTACAATATATACTGTTGACGCAATATACCATAATGATTCGATTTATGCATTTCGTGGCACAAACGAACATAAATCATAGCATGTTTATGACCAATATTGGGTGCTTCATAATGTTTATTGCCAAACTTAGCTACCAGAATGTTTTAATCTAAGTAACTTAAGATTTATACATGAATCCGAACATAATATAATTGAAATGACGACAGTATTTTTTTATATCATAAAAGAACGGGACGGTCAGATCTCTCACTTGATGGTAAGAGATACGCCTGACCATGACCGATGCAGTGTTGAAGGGTGTTAATATTACATTTTGAACAGTATTTTTTTATATCAAAAGTGAACGGGACGGTCACATCTCTCACCTGATGGTAAGAGATACGCCTGACCATGACCGATGCAGTGTTGAAGGGTATTAATAACAGAAGTTAGGATAGATGTTAGGTCTCTCATACCCGGAAAGTTTACTATCTACAGTGTTCTCATGCCCCGAGCCACAGAAGTCCAAAAAAATATTCTGTTTTTGTTTGCGTTGATTAACAAAAGGGATATATGTATGGCATAGTCACTTATCATTCATATATTTATATACATCTTCAGGTGGTTCACAGTACAGTCATCATCATCAGCTCATTAAACGTCCCCACCGAGGGGCACGAGCCTACCCGTACGCGGGTGTACAGGCCTTAGTCGTCCACGCGGACCCAGTGCGGATTGGACGACTTCACGCACAACCTTTGTATCTCTCCGCTAGCGTGCGCAGGTTTCCTCACGATGTTTTTTCTTCACCGTTAGAACGTCGGATAACGTCCATATAATTTCGAAATTAAATTGGTACGTGGATTTGAACCTGCGCCCTCCCGATCGGAAGGCTAAAGTCCGCACCATTGAGCCACCGACGCTCATAGTACAGTAATACAAAATAAAACAAAAGAATGTCCTATCGAAATGAATCATCGACAGTCATGTGTTTGTTATAGTTTAATTAAATTTCGCAGTACTTCAATGTGCAACCTCCAGCTTGCATACTACGTGAGCGGTATGTAACACGAGATGATCAGGACACGTGCGCGATGCATATCGTCGGTGTCCTATGACACGCGGTGTGCGCAAAGGGAGTGCAAGCGTTGCAGATAACGCTGCGTCGTTGTGATGTTGCATTAGAAAGAACGAAAGAAAAAGTGACTACAAATGTACGTGGCGGTGTCATTCAATGTCAGATGAGGCGTTTGCTCGTTTGTCCCCTATAAAAAAACAAAAAAAATACTTGATTCAAATCGACTACAAATAAAACAGTACCTACATTAGCTAGCATTAAAGAAGTTATTTCATTGAGTGGGTACTTAATTTTGAGAGATTAAAAAATGGCTTAACTTTATTTAAGCATGGGGAGCTATGCTGCGGTACGAATACGACAGCTCGACCGGATACCACGCTTTTGTCACCGAGTTAGGAGATAGTCAGCCCGCACTGGGTCCGCGTTGACATTGGTTTATACACCCTTTACGGGTAGGTTCGTGTCCTCAGTGGAGCACGAGTTGAAAGTCACTTAACCACTTGCGATCACAGGTTGGCTATTGTAGGGAAAATATGGTAAAGTGTGACTTTTAAGAGCAGTCAAATGCTGTGACTGCCAGGTTTTTTTTTCGAAATGACTACTGCTGTAGGCCGCAGATGGCCTTTACAGCTTCACCGGGCAATACCTGTGGGGTTTCGCCTCAATCCTTGGAGCATCTGCTTTCGCCCTGTGTCCATCTGCGTGCTCAATGCGGGACTTGAAAGAAGTGTCGTAAAGCGCCAGGTCCTAGAAAGGTCGTATCTGAAATGTGGACTCGAAGAAGAAGGATAACTCCTCAATAATATGAATTTACATTAATTGTTATTTGAGAAAGTAAAAGTCGCAGAAGATTTTCAGTTACCCGAAATAACGTCGGCTCGGGCTTCTAGTCATAATATATGTAAACATATTCCATTAACCCCACGGTGCCTTACATAAGGATGGGCACCGGCATCGCGGTATAAATCTGTAAACTTTCACCCACCGACAGCGCGCTTTATTAAAACTACAGCCACAGTACAAATAAATTACAAAAATACAATCAGTACGCCAAAATATATGCCCTTGGCAGTTATGCGTTCGACCACGGCTTTCTTTTAAAGTGTTATTGTTATAAATATTTATTTTATACTGTTTTACGTTCGCTTTATGCAGTGGGATGAACTTGTACTAATGAATTACGGTACGCCGATGCGGTTTAAGCTTCGATGGGGAAAGTTTTCTCGGTGGACGCGTGCGGGAATGGATTGTTTTTCAATTGATTTTTGTAGCTTATGTTAGTAATTTTTAAGGAAGAAAGTTTCCAGTGGTGTGCAAACAGTGCATACCCTGTGTCCAGTCAACCGGAAAATCGCCAACATATGATGAATGATTCCCACTTTTTCGCCCATTTTCCTCTACAGATTTGAAACCAGGGGCGATCGGCTGATGACAGCATTCAATTTGACAAAAACATAAACTGTTGGCGATTAGTGTCACTCACTTTGCATACCCTACTCATAATCTTCGTGCACGCGGCTGATTACGTCCCAAACTAGGTGATTAATTCGGTATTGAGTCATCTAGGACGTAGGTACCACCGCAGTGCTACTCGTAGGTAATCAAATCGCAGTGAGATATCGTCCCGTGAAATACGAGTGTTTTGCACTCGGCATAAGTGCACTGTAGGTAGCTAGTAAAATTACCGGGTATATGAGACCTAACATCTGTTTTCCAGGGTGACGGTGCACTACGGTATTGGTGGAAAATAATGACTGTTTATCAGTTGTTGGTCTCAATCAATGATACTCTGTCATGGCACGCGTATCACTTACCATCAGGTGAGCGTCCTGGCCGTCCTGTATACTTTGTTACATAAAAAACTCATAGCTATTCTGTGTGAAATGCCAGACCCTTATATGCTGAAGATGCACATTTTATAAACCTGACCTACTGCTTTTATTGTGCTGTGCATAATTCATCTTGAAATTTCGGAAGCGGCCATTATTTCGGCGCACGTTCTCGCAAAATTGAATCGATAAGATTATTGTAAGAGCGCTAGCCCGCGGCTATGGGGAGCTTTGGCGTTTTTACGCGAAATTACCAAAGGAATGGGAGCTTCGCGGAGTTGAGATAACGCTATCTGTGTGCATAAGACGCGAAATTTCCGTTGATGGTTGACTCAAAACCACACCTTGGTCGAGTTATATATTGTTTAAATGTGCGAGAGCTACGCATAGGGACGATGGGCCGGTCGACCGGAGTGATCTCATAAGGAAACAGCGCAATCGTTGTTTCGCTACGTGAATGAAGACCAAACCTAAGACGCTCTTTTTTCTATCTAAAGCATGTTCTTCTTCGTACTAGTACTGCTACTGGCTGCAAATGGCTCTTACAGCTTCACTGGCCAAATGGGATCTAACATCTGTCATGTTGGGTGCAAGGTTGATGTATAATATCTTCAGGGGTTGGTTTCCTTCAAGATTTCCTGAGAAATGTACAAGCCAATATGATCCCCAAGCCATAGCCCTAAGTCATATTATGACTTTGAAACTACAGTCTCCTTCGTGCCGGGATTCCTACCGCTTTACTGGTCAACGGACCGATACGAACGAAATCATCGAAACAAAAGAAATATCAACATGTTTATCTTTTGTTCAACCAATGTATTACAAGCGACATAAGCTACTTATTGGCCTCCATTGTAAGAGCAAAAACATCACCAATATCCATGCCATATTGAATATTTATCAGAGTTCGTGATTTCACGACCATAACTCACTAGTTAACTTTTTAGTTAGCCGGACTGTAGGACGGTCAGCATTGTTCTTGTTAAAATTGCATTCGGAGATTGTCGTGTCTTCATTACCAATCTTAATATGCGAGATTAACATAATCTAATGCATATAGCTGGTTAAAGAAATGCTTGATTTTTTAATACGTGAAACAAGTTTTTTTTATGTTACGAAGTGAACAGGACGGTTAGGACGCTCACCTGATGGTAAGTGTTACGCCTGACCATGACAGAGCGGCATTCAAGGAGACCAACGACTGATAACAGTTATTATTCTCCGTCAATGCCGCACTGCGCCCGTCACCCGAGACATCAATTTAATAAAAACTTCCCGCAATTTCACTAGCTACAGTGCTCTCATCCCGAAACACAAAACTCTAATTACACGGGATATCTGGCACTGCAGTGGTACCTACGTATACAACTCAGTATCAAGTCTGCCGTTTGAATAATGGTGTAATTGTAGGCCAGTTTACGACTACTCCTAATGTGGGTATGGTCTACGTATTTCTAGAGTTCCCCATAATTACGACAGAGTAAAGTCTACACCCAGATCGCGCGGTCGGCGTCGACGGACTGGATGTTGGATGTGCTCAGCAGTTGCCCTCAGTCTGTAACTAGACGAAGCGCATGGATACAGAGGAGATTATTAATAATCAATGGTTTATTGCTCTCATAATATATTTGTTAAAACAGAAGGCATAGTTAGTAATGGTAGCAATAGGAAGCATCTGAGCACTTGGCGCATGTGACAAGTACCTAGTCAGTTTAGTCCGACATAACTGCTCGTTCCCTTCAAAATAGGTATCCAATGCAGGATCCGCGCAACACCTAGACGATTTTTACTACATAAAGTACAAAAAACACATACAAAAGTGCATTACACTCGTTTTCACGGGAATATGTCGAACATTTGTGTGCATGAACATGTCAGTTTGTAATGGTCTTGTATAATATGTATGTATGTACAAAAAAACAATGTATATAAGTATGTTTATCCGTTGTTCAGTACCCATAATACAGGCTTTTAATTTGGGGCTAGATGGCGCTGTGTGAATGGCAGTGGATATTTATTTATTTATATCTGGCACTGCAGCACCTACCTTTTTTTAAAGGAGAATCCTACATTGGATACTGGCCACTCTAGGGAGAGACGGCATAGTTATGTCGGACTCCTACCAACTAAACTCCCCTTTTCCATGCGCCTCGTCTTAACGCTGACTGTGGATACGCGCTGAGCGCAATCAACCGTCCAGAAAATGTTGGTTAATTTGTGCCTTAACCAATTTGTGTGTTCCATCCTTGTCAAGGGAAGTGCTAACCATCTCTCCTTTCAATAGACACACTGAAGCACCTACCTAGGCGACTCAGTACCGAATCTATCACCTAGTAGGCCGGTTTATTGATTCCAGCATTTACAATAAGAGACTAGCAACTATATGTGGTTGCTACGTAATACTTAGTTACCAGGACATGCTGTGAGCAAACGTTCTCAAGGAATTGTGCAAAAGAACTCCCGAGTAGTTGACCAATATGCCATACAGGGACCACCAGCGGTGCCCGCCTTTGAAATCCACCCGATAAATAATTCAGGGCGCAAAGGAACTTTTATTTAATTTCACACAAACTTAGTACTAACATTTTTAACGAGTCACCCCCCGCCGGCTCATGAATTTTAAATACAATTTTAATTGAACCTGAGATATTAACATGGATGATGCATAAACGGATCGATGTCGCAGTGTGAGACAGTTTTTCGGTGAGCTGTGGAATAATTATTGCGATGTATGGTTGAATAAAATAGTCTAGAAATAAGTTTTTTTTATATGTTAAAGTGTACAGAACGGTCCAGACGCTCATCATCATCATAAGCTCATTAAACGTCCCCACCGAGGTTGAGCACCCCTGTTGGCACGAGGCTACCCGTATAGGGTGTATAGGCCTTAGTCGTCCACGCGGGCCCAGTGCAGATTGGACGACTTCACACACAACCTTTGAATCTCTTCAGCGTGCGCAGGTTTCCTCACGATGTTTTCCTTCACCGTAAGAGCGTCGGATAACGTACATATAATTTCGGAAATTCTAAATCACATTAGTACGTGGCGGGATTTGAACCTGCGCGCTCCTGATCGGAAGGCAACACCATTGTCCAGATGCTCACCTGATGGTAAGTGTGACGCCTGACCATGGCAGAGCGGTATTTAAGGAGACCAACAACTGATAGATATTCTCCGTCAATACCACACTGCGCGCCCGACACCACAGACAACAGATGTTAGATTTCTTATATACTGTAACTTTACTAATTATATTTGTTTTTTTTCTAACTAACTACTGCTGTTGGCCGTAGATGGTCAGCTTCACCGAGCAAGTGGCAAGCACAGATGGTGTTCAGACTTAAAAACTTACACAACGAGCCTAAGTGTGGCTTAACGTGTGTAGCCTAAGCATGGAAAATCTCAAGATATTTTTCGTCCCCCATCCCATAATCGTTCATTGCGATAGTTGCTTGACATATCCGATCGTCAACCAAACGCGATACCCGCTACACCACCGAGTCGTGTGCCATTTAAATTGGAGAATAAATATTATTTAAAATAATGAAGGCAGACGGTAATGCGATTCGTCGCGGCCCCATTTCAGGGGTGCTCAACCTTACCCACTGACACTTGTAAATTAATACAAGCCGTTATTATGATTTCACGTAATTGAATTGCGTTTAAATTGAAATTTGGGCTGCGAGGATACCTTGCGAGTGCACGGTAAATTAATTTGTAATGTAATTAAGAACCTTTTCTCGGATTGTTGTGGTTTTAAATTAAATTTTGGTAAAAAGGTTTCTTAGAATTTGAACCATCCCTATAGTAGTTATAGTATCAAATTATGACTTCGTAATGGATTCTTGCTAACAATAGGAATTTTTGGTAGGGGATAAATGGAATCTCCTCTTCTCTTCAGTCTATTGAAGTCCACTCACAGACATCCGAATATACAATTAGACTGGACAAGCCGCCAAGTTTATAGGCAGTCCCAGTGTCGCAATTTCTTTTCGGTTCTTACCTGTGAAAAGTTATTATATTTCTTGGTAAATTTACTGATTCATTGCGATGGTGGCATGTACAATTGCACAGGATGGCATTTTGGGAAAAACGGTAATTTCTTCTAATATTCGTGCGTCTTGACTCGTCTCACAGAGCATAAACTGGCAGCCAGTGTATGCTCGTTGAGCTTACATGTCGCACTTAAAAACGCGGCTTGCCCCATCTCCTGTATTGGGAAATCTGTGAAGTCCACTGCTGTAGGTCCCCTTTATTCTGTGCCAGATCATCATCATCAGTAGCTCATTACAACCGTACCCGCGTTCATAGGTCTAAGTCATCCACGTAGGCCTAGTGCTGATTATACATACATATATCCCAGAGAGAACCGAAGTCGTTGTTCTCATCCTGCCGCCACTGGGAATTCCTAAGTACATCGGTTCAGACATCCTACGCTACCAAGACGTGATCTCCACTTTAGAACTTCTTTACTTTTACAGTTGTTATTGGAATAGACCAAATTCATATTGATCATGCTTATATATTTGTAAATATAGATATTGATAGTAGACATGGAATTTAGTGCTGTTTGGGTTTGAGTCCAAGATATTTTCCATCAACCTTTTAGTAAGAGTAATGAGAACTTAATACTAATACATTGTACAATTTTAGGTTACTTAATGGATAGATCATATGGTTTTGATTGGTATTAAACTTAGGGTAATGTTATCAGTGAGATTTAATAATATATAATTATATTAGGTATTTTTAATTTTCTGTGAGTGAAAATTCAACTTTGAATTATTATTATATCTGGCATATCTGCAAAAGGATGTGACAGGTTGAAAAGAAAAGTGAAAAAACAAAAACATTTAGAATAATAATCGTACTGTTATTTTATCTTGCAAAAATGTGCCCGGAAAGGTTAACAATCTCTGAGTTAATGATATATTGTAAAAATGTGTTCTGTCATCGAGCTTCTCGGAAAAATCTCGATCGGAACCCGATACTGAGCCAAAGTACGCCGAATATTCGCCACGCGTCTTAATTTCATGTGACGTGTAATACATTACACCTAAGCTTTGAAGGTGATACTTTGTTACGTAATACATATACAGGATCTTGATGGCGTAAAGGGTAATGTAATCTATTGATGATTAAGCGACTTTCACAGTGGTCGGGTTTGGGATTGGTGACCGGGACAGTTGTATTACAATCTGACGTCCTCACATGGCTTACCATTGATAAGGACTAGATTATAAGCGAACCTAAATAAAATTTAATCTTAGTTATTATTTTTTTATTATAAAAAGCTCCCTTAATGTTTGCAAGCCCAGAGTTAATAGGCATTTTTTATGTTATAAGTGTACAGGACGGTCTGGACGCTCACCTAATGGTAAGTGATACGCCAGACCATGGCAGAGCGGCATTAAAGGAGACCAACAACTGATAGACAGTTATTATTCTCCATCAATACCGCACTGCGCCCGTCATCCGAGACAACAGATGTTAGGTCTCTTATACCCGGTATTTCACTAGCTACAGTGCCCTCATCCCGGAACACAAAGGTTAATTTTCTGGCATTTTCATTTTCACATGTACCATCATGGGCCTTATTCATGGCTTACCCCAAGCCGACATTAAACATATCTATTCTAATATCATCTTCTAAATTAATATAAAGTCTTCTCTAAATATGTATATTTTAATGTCGCCTTCTTTCTTTCTTTTCAACCTATCCCAGTCCACTGCTGGACAAAGGTCTCCCCCATTTGCGCCAGATATCCCGGTCCCCCGCTTTTCTAATGTCAACTTAAGTCACTTTAATATTAAAATCATAGATTTAAAAATGAAATAATAATTAAAATTTCGCAGCGTTTTTTCGTGGAATGTACCAGGGTATCATGAACGTTGAAAATTTAATAAAAAGCTATCATCATCCGATAACGTGTCCTCAACCCTCCGCAATTGATTTTAAATATAGCCGGGAGGTTTTTGTGAGATTATCGACCGTTTGATTAGTGTTCCACATAGCTGTGGCTAGGGGTATCATCCAATAATATTCCTTTTAAGTATTTGGTTAAAATATCATAAAAATACTATTTATAGAGTGTCGGTGGTTCAATGGTGTGGGCAGTTGCCTTCAGATCGGGAGTGCGCGGTTTCCAATCCCGCCACGTAGAAATCATCAGCTCATTCTTATTTTTTATTTATAATTACCATATAAAAAATTGTACGATTTTTTTTATCCACTAAGGTTTGCAGTAAGGGGATTTTCAAATGACTGAAATAAAAATTTAACTAAAATAACAATACTTTATATTAAAACTAGGTTAACTATTAAATTAAATAATCTCACCGAGGGGCACGAGCCTACCCGTATAGGGTGTATAGGCCTAGTCGTCCACGCGGGCCCAGTGCTAATTAACCGACTTCACGAACAACCTTTGAATCTCTTCGCAGGCGTGCGTAGGTTTCCTCGCGATGTTTTCCTTCACCGTAAGAGCGTCGGTTAAACGTACCTATAATTTTGATAACTCGATAAGACATTGGTACGTGGTGGGATTTGAACCTGGCAACAGTCCCCACCAATAAGCCACCGACTTTACTGAATAGTATATCTCTGATTGTTTTCGAAATAGTAAAATTATCTTAAACGTATGAACGAATCTAATGTGTGAACCCTACGTGAGAGTGATTATTTTTTATTGGCCCATCAGAGAGGATCGTGGCGTTGATGCCGGTTGCATATCCGCTTGTCATAGTTCAACAACTTTATTTAATGGAATGCCAGTGTGTATTTTGTAATAATAAGAGTTTATTTCTTTAGTCGCTACTAGGTGTTACCAGAGAAAATATATCCATTTTAATGACACATTTTGTGTATATTTGGATTTTTGCATTAAAACTAACTTATTTTTTTTGTAAGTACATGCATATTATACGTAGAAAACACCTAGACCAATACAAACAGATATGGTCATGCACTCAAATATTTGAACTGTCCGGATGATTGAACCTGGAACCCTTGGTGTAGAAGCCGACGTCTCAACCGTTACACCAAATGGGTCGTCAAAACTGGGTTACGAACAAATAACTGTCCATCAGTTGTTGGTCTCCTTCAATGCCGCTCTGTCATGGTCAGGCGTATCACTTACCATCAGGTGAGCGTCCTGACCGTCCTGTGCACTTATAACATAAAAGAAGATAATTAAATTCAAGTTAAACAATTAACTATTATATATAGTATAAACATGTCTGTTTGTAATGGTCTGGGTGTTTTCTATGTATAATATGTATGTATTTACAAAAAAAAATGTATACAAGTATGTTTATCCGTTGTTTAGTACCCATAATACAGGCTTCACGCTCATCTTGGGGCTAGATGGCGCTGTGTGAATGTCAGTGGATATTTATTTATTTAACTTGAAGAAACGAGATCATTTTTTGATACATGTTCGTAATAAGAAATGTGTATTATTATCTGTACGTGAAAATTTCGGTCAGATTCTTCTCAGTCGCCAAAATAATTCTTTGGTTTAAATAAGGTAGGATAGTAATCAGACTTTATGTCGCAAACAAAGATCAAACATCTGTGTAAAAGTCTGATATCTTAATTGTCAAAGACGCCAATCAGTGTTGACGACATTTGTGAGCTGCAACGAACCAAAAGATACCTAACCGATAAAATAAATTTACGTAACATATAGTAGTTTTTTACTTAGTATCCGTAGGTATTTATAATTAAATTAACTAGTCCAATGTTGTGTTGAATGCTTTTATCTCAAAATACATATATTTTTTTTTATATTCTATTTTTTACGATAAATATTTTAATGTTAGCGACTCGTCCGGCTTCGCACGCATGCAATGCTGATACTAAATTGTGGGATATCACTGTTAATCTTTTCAATGTATATAATACTTGGTTCATTATTATGATAATTCTCGTAGGGTTCAGCCAGCGTTTGGAATGTAAGCGGCAAAATTTAATTATTTCCGACATCACATTAAAAAACCTCAAAAATAATCTCCACTATTTAATGGATGTTAATATTAACTTCATTATGTATATACATATAAATCTTCCGTTTCAAATTCAAAAAAATCCGTTGCGTACTTATAAAGCTTTAAGCATACATAGAGGAATAGGGACAGAAAAAGCGACTTTGTTTTATACTACGTAGTGATTTTAAACGTTATTTTTATTTATAATTTTAATTTAAAACAGCAATTTTTTAAGTTAACAACCTTTTGCTTACTAACCGTCAGTTCTTGCTAAAGGCTCGCCTTGACCGGCGGTGAGTCAGCGGCGCCGCGCAAGGGCGACTTGCTCTAACATGGCTGAATACTGATGTGGCCCAGATTTGGTTAAAATCATCGGGTCGCTTGACTTCATCATCAGCATCAACGTGCCACTGCAGGGACAGGCCTTCAATCAGGTCTATTCCTTAGACCTAGTATTTTTTAGCCTATTATGTCCCACTGCGGGCTGCAAAGCACAGGCCTTCCCATACAGCATGGCTATCGGGAGTTTTTTAATGTGGATGTTAGACCAACAACTGATAGACTGCTATTATTTTCCGTCAATGCCGAACTGGGCCTGACACCCGAGACAACAGATGTTAGGTCTCTTATACCCGGTAATTTCACTACTACTACCTATAAATAGTATATATTTAATAAATCAAATGGTTCAATAATAAAGGTATATGTTTTGGTTATATGTATATGATTAAGTAGTCAGCTGTTACATATATATCTTTACTATTGTTGGTACAATTTGTATGTAGAATTTTTCGCATTTCTTTGCCCTCTGGTATTGCAAGGGTGACGGCGTCATTAACTATCAGATGAGTCGCCTGCTCGTTTGCCCGCTATAACATAAAAGAAAAATCACTGAAATAAAGAGTGCTTAGGACGCTGACAGCTGTAACACAGTAAGTACTACAGCTGTCATCGTAAACCTCGAGTTCACATTAAATACTGTTTTTCTTGTGAATGTATCATGGTAAACCATTATAATAAGGCGTGTCAAATAAATAATTTTTTCATATTTCATTCAAGTATTAAGTGTTTGTATCTGTCTAAATTTAAGGATGTGTGAAACAATTCCGATATATATCTTCTAATCGCGCCCTCTTGCCATTTTAAATACAAACGTTAAAGCTAATCTAATATACAAAACCAATCACTTGAACCCGCTAACAGGTAAAGCAATCATTTCCAAGCCCAAACAGTTCGAGCACACAGTGTAAAACAATTAGTTCTCTCGTTCGCCACTTAACTCGGTTTGCCGTCAATTAGTGTTGTACTTACTTACCGGTGCTCCAAGTTGTAGACTGAAGCGTTTATAGTGATTTTGGCGTCAACGGTTTTGTTTATACTCGTTACTCAAAATCTTCGTTAAAAATGTACGTATTATAGATCTTAAAAAATAACTATTCGCTTTGACATAGTACAAGGTTCGTCAAATAGGACAATAGTTGTCTGTTTGATGGCTAACTTATTTCGTTGAACTTTGGATGTAGAAACTGTGTTTAACGATTGTCACGTGTTTTTTAGAGTTTTGATTGTGTAACCGATTGCTTAATAAGTTCTCGACATCAATTGGTCTGGGTGTTTTCTATGTGTAATATGTATTTTTTAACAAAGAAAAATATTTATTAGTACCTATGTTTATCAGTAGTTTAGTACCCGTAATATAAGCCTCACGCTTCACTTGGGGCTATGTGTGAATGTCAGTGGATATTTATTTATCATTTCATGCCTGGAAACGTAACGAGGTTATCGGTCGGTCTGGTTGGGGGGTCGTTCTACGCTTCTTTGACTTGGAGGTCACTTGAATTATTTTCTGTTAAATATGAAAATATCACACATCAACCTTATTTATCGTTAATCGTTTTGCGTAAAAGCGAAAGAGATAATCGCTTCGCCCATAAAATCGCTGTCAGTTTATGCCTTGACACTCCTCACATAGCGTGAAAAACGTTAAGTTAAACGCTTAGGCTGTACTTTCAACGTTCCCATGGCCCGCCCACATGCTTTGTTACAATAACAACTGATGACCAATAGGCTTCTGTTGTCTTGTATATATACAGAAATCAGTGGTGGTTTGATTACTCCACTCCCACTACAGTTTTAATTCAAACAATTTTTCTTTACACAAAGTTTTACTTTACACAAAGTTTAACTTTATACAAAGTTTAACTTTATACAAAGTTTAACTTTATACAAAGTTTAACTTTATACAAAGTTTAACTTTATACAAAGTTTAACTTTATACAAAGTTTAACTTTATACAAAGTTTTAGTTTTATTTATTAATTAGGTCTACCAACACTTACAGATACAAAAATTGCTTATTTGCATATATGGAGTCCATTTCACTACCTATGTAAATTATGTATGTATATATTTACCAAAAGTATGTTCATCCGTTGTTAAGTAACCATAAAACTTCTTGCTTGGGCTTGATAGCATTGTATGACTGAATCACCTGATTTATTTATTCAAGGCTCACAAAACGACCTCTACAATCTTGGGATGGTAGTCGTTAACACCCACTAGTCCGGATTGGGCCCGCGTGGTGGGTTACAGACCAAACTCCCCATAGCTATGCTGTGCGGGAAGACCTGTGCCCATCAGTGGGCCCTAATAGGATGATGATGATGACACTGTATGGAGGTCGGCAGATATTTGGCACCACCTGATGTCTATTTCGGAACTATTGAAGTCGAATTTATAACTAATACCTAGACCCAAAAAGGTACTCAAAATAGCTTTAGTACAATAATGGAAATATTTCACATTCACATAAGACACTAAAAGCGTCGGTGGCTCAATGGTGTGGACTGTTTCCTTCCTACCGGGAGGGCGCAGGATCAAACCCCGCCACGTACCAATATGTTTTCGAATTTTCGAAATTATATGTACGTTACCCGACGCTCTTACATTGAAGAAAAACATCGTCAGTGAACCTACGCATGCCTGCGAAGAGATTCAAAGGTTGTGCGTGAAGTTGGCCAATCTGAACTGGGCCCGCGTGGATGATTAAGGCCTATACTCCCTATATGGGTAGGCTCGTGCTCCTCGGGGACGTTTAATGAGCTGGTGATGATGATGACTTAAGACACTATTCGTACTACAGAAAAAGTATAGACTATAAAAGAAGTACATTTAACAACGAAGACCAATGTTATTCTGTATATATAAAGGTAGATACGCCTTTTGTTTAGGTAAATGTACGTCCATTCGAAATATGTTGAATTGTGTATGTGTGCTGTCACTGCATTCGGAATACTTTTTTCTATTGTTTTGTGAGCATATTACGAATCTATACTTTTTTACATCATTGACGAAGACACAATCAAATGTCACGGTCATTATACATTTTCTAACAGCATGCATCAAAGAAATCATCGCATTGATAGTGACAAATAGTGTCGGAGTGGAACAATGATCTCGCTACCAACGATTACTGAGACAATTGTACGGTACATTGTGCTGTAGGTTTGCGTGTAATACAATGAATGCGCACCTACTGAGTGAGATAAGATCGACAAAGAAATTAATAAGTTTGACTACTGTCTCCGTGGCTCGGCGCGGAGAAAGGCGTAACTGGAAATTTTGTATTTTAAAATATATCAAGTGATCAATTATCATTAATTAAGGTTTATTATTACAGTTCTTTTTATTATAACACAAAAAAATATGTAGCATAACTAATGTATTTAATAGTTATTACAAAAAAACATTAAGACAATTCTGCTTATAAACACAGTATAAAACAAAGTCGCTTTTTCTGTCTCTATATCCCCATGTATGCTTAAACGTTCCAAACTACGCAACGGAATTTGATGCTGTTTTTTTAATAGTGTAATTTAAGAAGAATGTTTATATTTATGAAATTGCATTCATTAAATAGAAGAGAAATACTGTTTGCGGCAGTACCGGCCGGCTGGAGCGGCGGGAGTGCGCCTATTATCAGTATTGGACCTGTGCGAAGCCGGGGCGGGTCGCTAGTGTGGCTGAAAGCCATCTGCGCTTGCCTCTTGCTTTGCCTAAATCTGCAGCCAAAAAAGAAATGTCCATCTGAGTATAAAGCTTAAAGTGGCAATAGTCTACAAACACACTTGTTGAACGTGTTTGATATAACAATACGATAATGTTGGATCTAATGAGAGAACCTGTTAACTGTTGTCTACTAAATATTTTGTTACTAATCCGTCTCTTACAGCTGCCCCGTAGAGAACGGGTGGTGATAATTGTGTTTTATAATATTAACCAAGAATTATTCTAATCAGCCATCTCACGGCTGTATGTACAAAGGATTCATAAAATATTTTTTTCATCATAAAAGTCTTTGTAAACAACAAGATTATAACAAAAAGCTACCCGATATGACTCCCACTGAAGTTTTTACTCATTGAGGTAATTAAAATAAAATGTTCCAATTACATTTGTCTAGACTGGCAAAAAATAAAGGCAAAAACAACAGTAAGTACCCATAATACGTGCGTGCGGCACCCACGCTTATTTTACCTCCGGTTTTGTACGTGAGTGGCGTTAGTTTGAAATTTATGAATAATGAAATAAAGTTGATGTTTCGTGAACAGGTGATAGAAATATGTAGGTCATAACTGGGTTCTAACATTTGACGTATGCGTGACACTTATCAAATGAAAACATTTGTTGCAGTCACTCAGTATGAGTAAAAAAAAAGAAATGCTTCATCATCATCATCATCATCATCAGCTCATTAAACGTCCCCACCGAGGGGCACGAGCCTACCCGTATAGGGTGATTAGGCCGTAGTCGTCCACGCGGGCCCAGTGCGTATTGGACGACTTCACACACAACCGTCGAATCTCTTCGCAGGCGTGCATGAAGGTTTCCTCACGATGTTTTCCTTCACCGTAAGAGCGTCGTCGGATAACGTACATATATTTTCAAAAATACATTGGTACGTGTCGGGATTTGAACCTCAGCCCTCCCGGTAGGAAGGCGACAGTCCACACCACTGAGCCACCGACGCTCAAATGCTTCATAATTTGTCTATAAAAAGCTTAGATAAGCAATAAACTAACTAGATACACAATCTCACTCAAAAAGCATCTAAGGCTAAATTATGCCCGTCCATCAGTTGAGCAAAATTTTCATTCATGATCATGTCGCTCGCTACATGTCATAGTGACTGTAGTATGCTCGTGCTTTTAAGTTTGTACCCTTTTAATGACGCCTTAAGGCTAACATTTTAATTTTGTGTCATATGTATATCTTATTTGATAACCTTATTACTCGTTTAGTTATTTTTGTATACTAGAGAAATTTTGTTAACTAATAACTGTGAATTGAAGAATCACGAATATTGAGGGCTAAAATGATTCTCAGGCCAAAGCTGAAAATCAGTGGTTTGCCGTCGGTGAACCCAATGCTGAGGTTTGGCCTTTTTGTATCACTGTGACGCACAAGAAATAATAAGCCGGAGACATTATTTTGTATTGTATCATTTGTGTTAAATTAGATTCTTGTTAATTGTACAAATTCTTGTCGGTATAAATGTGATGTGTGTGTTTTTGTGATGCAAATAAATGAATTATCTATCTATCTATCTTATGCAAGAACATATAAGGGTTTAAATCAATGAACTGTTCGATTCAAACGCAATAAAGAACTTAGAGGTTCAAAATCTCAGTTACAACCTTACGACTAAGGCGCCTCCTCCCACGCACTGTGGTTAATACAGGGCCTAATATGACATTATTTATAGTGGCGCAGTGTGCGGCGACCCTATCTGGGTTACGCTTTGTTGTCGCATATAAATATCAAGTTGAATTAGTTAATACGAACATTTTAAGATGAATTGGCCAGTTTGTATGGGCAGTTTATTTGGGTACATTGTTATGTGTGATGTAGGGCAACTGTTCTCTATGACTGTTAGACGTTAATGGTTTGGAGTATGTGTTACTTGTGGGGCTATGATTGATAAGTTGGAGGTGATATTAGTGTTTCTAATTGCTGTGATTTAATGAGCCCGTATGGTGCCCTACGAATAAGCTTTCGTTTTTACTAGGTGGTAAACTCGAATACTGATGCGTCTAAGTACCACTGCAGTGCAAGATATCGTCCCGTGAAACAGGAGTGTTATGCAATTTGTGTTGAGGGCACTGTAGCTAGTGAAATTACCGGGTATAAGAGACCTAACATATGTTGTTTCGGGTAACGGGCGCAGGTGCGGCGTTGATGGAGAATAATAACTGTCTATAAGTTGTTGGTCTCTTTTGATGCCGCTCTGTCATGGTCAAACGTATCACTTACCACCAGGTGAGCGACCAGGCCGTCTTGTGCACTTCGTAACTAAAAAGATGTTTTTTTATACAGTATTGTAAGGCCTGCAATGTTCTGACCAAACTGGTAACTGCTATGGTGCATTCTCCCGTGGGATTCAAACCCACGACTCCCGGAACTCTGAACTCAACCATACCGCTACACCACGGAGGCAAATACTTTACAATTTAGGCTCCAACTAATACATCATTTTTTCGCATAGTTCAAACAAACAACGCAACTAGCACGCGAATAAAACTGATTCATTGTGATATAAATAAGTAATTGGGTTGCAAAAGGAAACAAACGGAGACCAGGTCATGGAGGCGAGCTTTTGATTTATCACGAAAACTTGTAATTTAAAAGTTATATCTTTTGACGTCCGCCCGCGCCTCCTACGCGTCATAATATCTCGACAATGTCGAAAATACCGGTTTTGTAATACGAATTTGTGAATCATTTTTTTTGCAATTTAATGTTGTGTGGGGTAGACCTTTGTTATTATCGTACTCCTAACCAGCGTCATTTGCAGGCGAATTTGACCGTTAAAATAACAGTCATCATTGGTTAAACGCCGGCTATCTAATGAGCTATTGCTGGCTGACATTAACCCTCGGTTTGCTTTGTGAAAACTTATATTATCATCGTCAGCTCATACGTCCCCACCGTGGGGCACGAGCCTACCCGTATAGGGTGTATAGGCCTTAGTCGTCCATGCGGGCCTAGTGCGGATTGGCGGACTTCACGCGCAACCTTTTCATTTCTTCGTTGGAGTCGGTGGCTCATTAGTATGGACTGTTGCTTTTCGATTTGGAGGGCGTAGGTTCAAATCCCGACACATACCAATGTCATTTCTAAATTATATGTACATTTATCCAACGCTCTTACGATGAAGGAAAACATCGTGAGGAAACTTGCGCACGCTATGAGGAAAACTTATTTTAACAGATTATTTAATAACAAATCACATTACAGCTTCTTTTATAATTTATATTATCATTGCATTACAACTAATTCATCTACAATGAATCAAATTGATGCTCTCAAAAAAGATATAAACATAGTGTTTCCTATCAAACAAACACGTCATACGATGCCCATATAGCGTGGTATTTCAGCCCGGTTCATCCACTTATCATACCCCCATATCATAGCCCCATGCATCATAAAAAACAAACACAAATTTACATACAAACACTA
>PQWD01005328.1:0-80580 GCA_019425675.1 Leucinodes orbonalis | reverse complement strand
TTCCAGTTACGCCTTTCTCCGCGCCGAGCCACGGAGACAGTAGTCAAACTTATTAATTTCTTTGTCGATCTTATCTCACTCAGTAGGTGCGCATTCATTGTATTACACGCAAACCTACAGCACAATGTACCGTACAATTGTCTCAGTAATCGTTGGTAGCGAGATCATTGTTCCACTCCGACACTATTTGTCACTATCAATGCGATGATTTCTTTGATGCATGCTGTTAGAAAATGTATAATGACCGTGACATTTGATTGTGTCTTCGTCAATGATGTAAAAAAGTATAGATTCGTAATATGCTCACAAAACAATAGAAAAAAGTATTCCGAATGCAGTTACAGCACACATACACAATTAAACATATTTCGAATGGACGTAAATTTACCTAAACAAAAGAGTACAAACTGTATTCTCTTCGGCGGTTCGTTTTTGAGGCACGGGTGGCGTATCTACCTTTATATATACAGAATAACATTGGTCTTCGTTGTTAAATGTACTTCTTTTGTAGTCTATACTTTTTGGTAGTACGAATAGTGTCTTAAGTCAACATCATCACCGGTTCATTTAACGTCCCCACCGAGGAGCACGAGCCTACCCATATAGGGTGTATAGGCCTTAATTATTCACGCGGGCCCAGTTCAGATTGGCCAACTTCACGCACAACTTTTGAATCTCTTCGCAGGCGTGTGTAGGTTTCCTAACGATGTTTTTCTTCACTGTAAGAGCGTCTGGTAACGTACATATAATTTCGAAAATTCGAAAACATATTGATACGTGGCGGGATTTGCCCTGCGCCCTCCCGGTAGGAAGGCAACCGTCCACACCATTGAGCCACCGACGCTTTTAGTGTCTTAAGAAAATGTGGAATATTTCCATTATTGTACTACAGCTATTTTAAAGATCTATTTGGTATAGGTAGTAGTTGAAAAGTCGACTTCTATAGTTCCAAGTTAGATATCAGGGGGTGCCAAATATCACCAACATTCATACAGTGTCATCATCATCTTTATTAGCCTATAAAGGCCCACTGAAGGGCACATGTATTCTCACACAGCATAGCTATAGGCCGTAACCCACCACGCGGGCCCAATGCGTGTGGTGTTAACGACTAACATTCCTAGATTGTGGCACCGACGGCTTAACGTACACTCCGAAGTATATAATCATCTTTCTTTTAGGACAGTCAATTTCATACTGCAATGGACTGTATCTTGTTTAGTGAGAAGTAATAAATGGCCCAATTTAAGCAAGTAATATAAAACTTGTTTATTATTATTTAGCAACTAATAAAAACACTTTTGGTATATACATAAAATATATATAGGCAGTGACGTGCACTCCATACATGCAAATGAGTAATGCATACCCTGTGCGTCCACACAACCCGGAAAATCACCAACATTAAATGATTCCCAATTATTCGCCCATTTTCCACTACAAAGGATCTAGCGGGATAAGCGTATAAAAACTGCACTCGCGTCTGATGAAGGATTTTTACATTTTTTTATTGTTTTTATCTAAATAGCCACATACTTAATCTCACACCCTCACCCTTTATTAAGGGAATATGGGGATGACAACCCTTAACGAAAATTTTTTTTTCTCAGTACCTATTTGAGATATCTTCATGAAATTGAAAACATACATGACTATCGATGAACTAATTATTATAGATTTTTTTTAGAATTTTTGGAATATTATAAACTGTAAAAAATGGGAAGTATATTTTTTGGGGCGGTTTTTATACCAACTCTTAAAGTGACACCTACCAAAAATATATCTTTATTGGTTAATTAATTAGCTATTACATGTAATATTACAAAAGGGTCGGATTGGTGGAACACAGCTTAATAAAATCTATTACGAATATTTACTTGCATGCATACCTATATATTATTTTTACCAGAAACTATAAAAACACATGTGCAGTTATCTTTATATGGATTTATCATCTTAAATACGTTTTTGCAATTATTCAGTGTCAACAAATGTGTCATCATCTCATCAGATTTCAGATCTTTACTCTTAATGAAATGGTATACCTACAAATAAACTATAAATAATCACTGATGAATAATATTCGATTTGATGACATTCGACTGCCACGAATTTTTAACATCGTGTTATAAACTCGATAAAATGTTATATCATATTACATAGCAAATAACATGTTGTGACCTGTTCATTTGGACGCGACACGTAAGCCGGGAGTCAATCACAAACGCGAAGTGAATGCACGATCATTATTGTGCATTCAGTTTTTTACTGTAACATTGCAATCAGAAATAATGGAGAAAACAAGTGAATGTCGTATAATGAATAAATGTGTTAATTGTAAAATGAGTCTCAGAAACACCAATGGAAAGTTTAAACGCATCATTACAAATGAAGATTAAATATATATCAACCTTATTGTGAAAATACTTTACATATTGGATCCGTGTTTTGCCATAAATGTAGACTGATACTATAGAGTCGCGCAACCGACTACATCCACTGGCTGTAGTGACAGCGTTAAAATGACAGTAACGACAGTGATTTCGATGATCCGGACTTTCAAGTGTTTTGTCGCAAGAATTCACGTCAAAAGAATACGTAGAGTTTCAAATCAAAGAGTTAAAACAACACGATCTATAACACATAATGATCGTGCATTCACTTCGCGGTTGTGATTGACTCCCCGACTTACGTGTCGCGTCCAAATGAACAGGTCACAACATGTTATTTGCTATGTTATATGATTAACATTTTATCGAGTTTATAACACGATGTTAAAAATTCGTGCAGTCGAATGTCATCAATCGAATATTATTCATCAGTGATTATTTATAGTTTATTTAGTTATACACATTTGATTGATGTAAAGATCTGAAATCTGATGAGATGATGACACATTTGTTGACACTGAATAATTGCAAAACGTATTTAAGATGATAAATCCATATAAAGATACTGCACATGTGTTTTTATAGTTTCTGGTAAAATAATATATAGTATGCATGCAAGTAAATATTCGTAATAGATTTTTATTAAGCTGTGTTCCACCAATCCGACCCTTTTGTAACTTTTACATGTAATAGCTAATTAATTAACCAATAAGATATATTTTTTTTGGTAGGTGTCACTTTAAGGGTTGTATAAAAAACCGCCCCCAAAAAAATATACTTCCCATTTTTTACAGTTTATAATTCCAAAAATTCTAAAAAAAAATCTATAATAATTAGTTCATCGATAGTCATGTATGTTTTCAATTTCATGAAGATATCTCAAATAGGTACTGAGAAAAAAAATTTTCGTTAAGGGTTGTCATCCCATTATTCCCTTAATAAAGGGTGAGGGTGTGAGATTAAGTATGTGGCTATTTTAGATAAAACAATAAAAAAAAGGTAAAAATCCTTCATCAGACGCGAGTGCAGTTTTTATACGCTTATCCCGCTAGGTCCTTTGAAACAATAGGCGATCTGCTGTCGTCAACAGCGCTCAAAACATAAATAATTTATTGTTTTTGCGATTAGTGTCACTCACTTTGCATACCCTGCTCATAATCTATGTGCACGTCACTGTACAAAGCTAGACCAATACAATCAGACATGATTATAATATCATGCATTATGATATATCAGTGATGGTTATATGCAGTCTGTGTAACTGCGGTGCCCCTCAAACAATGGAACACCTACTGTCTTGCCCGAACTGTCCATCTTTGTGCTGTTTTCGGGACCTCTGGATGGCAAATGGAAAGGCGATCGAAGTGGCCCAATATTCGTCGCATTATCATATAAATAAATAAATAAAGCTCACGCCTTGGTCCCAGAGGGGTAGGCAGAGATGATGGAACGCCACTTTGCCCGGTCCTGACATACTTCCCTAGCGTCATTCACATCCATCAATCTTTTCATACGAGCTCTTTTATTCCTTTTACTTGGGACCCCAGCCTTCTTAAGGACTTGACCAATTTGGTCAAGGTAAGTCCTTCTGGGTCGTCCCCTGCTTGTGTATCATATCTACTTCATAAATCCATATCGACTCAGAAAAATACAAATATCTATAGAGCGCCAGCCATTCCATTCTTTGGCAGACTGAATTTACTTTTTGTTCTCGTAGTTCATAAGACATTTACAGCAAAACTTTGTGTGAAGTAAAACTTTGTATAAAGTAAAACTCTGTACAAAGTAATACTTTGTAAAAAGTAAAACTTTGTATAAAGTAAAACTTTGTATAAAGTAAAACTTTGTATAAAGTAAAACTTTGTATAAAGTACAACTTTGTGTAAAGTAAAACTTTCTCTCTCTCTCTTCAACCTATTACAGTCCACTGCTGGACATAGGTCTCCCCCATTTTGCGCCAGACATCCCGGTCCTCCGCCTTTCTCATCCAGCTTCCACCAGGGACCTTTCGCAAGTCGTCGGTCCATCGTGCCGGAGGGCGTTCTACGCTACGCTTGCCAAGACGCGGTCTCCACTCCAGAACTCGTCTGCTCCAACGGCCATCGATTCTGCGACATACGTGACCAGCCCACTGCCACTTCAACTTGCTGATAAAAGAAAACTTTGTTTGAATTAAAACTTTAGTGGGAGTGGAGTAATCAAACCACCACTGATTTCTGTATATATACAAGACAACAGAAGCCTATTGGTCATCAGTTGTTATTGTAACAAAGCATGTGGGCGGGCCATGGGAACGTTGAAAGTACAGCCTAAGCGTTTAACTTAACGTTTTTCACGCTATGTGAGGAGTGTCAAGGCATAAACTGACAGCGATTTTATGGGCGAAGCGATTATCTCTTTCGCTTTTACGCAAAACGATTAACGATAAATAAGGTTGACGTGTGATATTTTCATATTTAACAGGTAATTCAGAAAAAAGAAGACCTCTAAGTCAAAGAAGCGTAGACCGACCCGTAACCAGACCGACCGATAACCTCGTTATGTTTCCAGGCATGAAATGATAAATAAATATCCACTGACATTCACACATAGCCCCAAGTGAAGCGTGAGGCTTATATTACGGGTACTAAACTACTGATAAACATAGGTACTAATAAATATTTTTCTTTGTTAAAAAATACATATTACACATAGAAAACACCCAGACCAATTGATGTCGAGTACTTATTAAGCAATCGGTTACACAATCAAAACTCTAAAAAACACGTGACAATCGTTAAACACAGTTTCTACATCCAAAGTTCAACGAAATAAGTTAGCCATCAAACAGACAACTATTGTCCTATTTGACGAACCTTGTACTATGTCAAAGCGAATAGTTATTTTTTAAGATCTATAATACGTACATTTTTAACGAAGTTTTGAGTTGCCCTTAGTATCCCATAAGCTGAATTAAAAGAAACACAAAATAAAAAAGACCGTTGACGCCAAAATCACTATAAACGCTTCAGTCTACAACTTGGAGCACCGGTAAGTAAGTACAACACTAATTGACGGCAAACCGAGTTAAGTGGCGAACGAGAGAACTAATTGTTTTACACTGTGTGCTCGAACTGTTTGGGCTTGGAAATGATTGCTTTACCTGTTAGCGGGTTCAAGTGATTGGTTTTGTATATTAGATTAGCTTTAACGTTTGTATTTAAAATGGCAAGAGGGCGCGATTAGAAGATATATATCGGAATTGTTTCACACATCCTTAAATTTAGACAGATACAAACACTTAATACGTGAATGAAAATATGAAAATATATTTATTTGACACGCCTTATTATAATGGTTTACCGTGATACATTCACAAGAAAAACAGTATTTAATGTGAACTCGAGGTATACGATGACAGCTGTAGTACTAACTGTGTTACAGCTGTCAGCGTCCTAAGCACTCTTTATTTCAGTGATTTTTCTTTTATGTTATAGCGGGCAAACGAGCAGGCGACTCATCTGATAGTTAATGACGCCGTCACCCTTGCAATACCAGAGGGCAAAGAAATGCGAAAAATTCTACATAAAAATTGTACCCATAGTAAAGAATATATGTAACAGCTGACTACTTAATCATATACATATAACCAAAACATATGACTTTATTATTGAACCATTTGATTTATTAAATATCTACTATTTATAGGTAGTAGTAGTAAAATTACCGGGTATAAGAGACCTAACATCTGTTGTCTCTGGTGTCAGGCCTAGTTCGGCATTGACAGAAAATAATAGCAGTCTATCAGTTGTTGGTCTCCTTCAATGCCGCTCTGTAATGCTCAGGCGTATCACTTACCATCAGGTGTGCGTTCTGACCGTTCTGTACACTTATAACACAACAAAAAGGTAATTACCCACAATATGTTTGTTTTGTTTTGTTAAAAATAAATTATTGTCAGCTTACAAAATCAAAAATATATTTATTCAATTTAGGTCCATAAAGAACACTTATGAATGTCAAATTTGAATCTACCACTGGTTCGGACTGTTGTTGACACCTACATATATTTGCAAGCGTCAGATAAACGTACATATAATTTCAAAAATTCGAAAAAAAATTGGTACCTGGCGGCATTTGAACCTGCACCCTACAGATCGAAAGGCAACGGTCCACACCAATAAGCCACCAACGCTCCGCAGGGAAATAACTACGAAGAATAATCACCTGTTACACTGACCGTTTTTCTTTACTCTTCATGGTCAGGCGTGTCACTTACCATAAGGAGTGAACTGACGTCCGGATCACTTTACCACATTAAAAAAACTCCCGATAACCATGCTGTATGGGAAGGCCTGTGGCTTTGCAGCCCGCAGTGGGGCAAATAGGCTAAAAAATTACTAGGTCTAAGCAATAGACCTGATTGGGAAGGCCTGTCCCTGCAGTGGCACGTTGATGCTGATGATGAAGTCAAGCGACCCGATGATTTTAACCAAATCTGGGCCACATCAGTATTCAGCCATGTTAGAGCAAGTCGCCCTTGCGCGGCGCCGCTGACTCACCGCCGGTCAAGGCGAGCCTTTAGCAAGAACTGACGGTTAGTAAGCAAATGGTTGTTAACTTAAAAAATTGCTGTTTTAAATTAAAATTATAAATAAAAATAACGTTTAAAATCACTACGTAGTATAAAACAAAGTCGCTTTTTCTGTCCCTATTCCTCTATGTATGCTTAAAGCTTTATAAGTACGCAACGGATTTTTTTGAATTTGAAGCGGAAGGTTTATATGTATATACATAATGAAGTTAATATTAACATCCATTAAATAGTGGAGATTATTTTTGAGGTTTTTTAATGTGATGTCGGAAATAATTTAATTTTGCCGCTTACATTCCAAACGCTGGCTGAACCCTACGAGAATCATCATAATAATGAACCAAGTATTATATACATTGAAAAGATTAACAGTGATATCCCACAATTTAGTATCAGCATTGCATGCGTGCGAAGCCGGACGAGTCGCTAACCTTAAAATATTTATCGTAAAACAATAGAATATCAAAAAAATATTTATGGTATTTTGAGATCAAAGCATTCAACACAACATTGGACTAGTTAATTTAATTATAAATACCTACGGATACTAAGTAAAAAACTACTATATGTTACGTAAATTTATTTTGTCGGTTAGGTATCTTTTGGTTCGTTGCACCTCACAAATGTCGTCAACACTGATTGGCGTCTTTGACAATTAAGATATCAGACTTTTACACAGATGTTTGATCTTTGTTTGCGACATAAAGTCTGATTACTATCCTACCTTATTTAAACCAAAGAATTATTTTGGCGACTGAGAAGAATCTGACCGAAATTTTCATGTACAGATAATAATACACATTTCTTATTACGAACATGTATCAAAAAATGATCTCGTTTCTTCAAGTTAAATAAATAAATATCCACTGACATTCACACAGCGCCATCTAGCCCCAAGATGAGCGTGAAGCCTGTATTATGGGTACTAAACAACGGATAAACATACTTGTATACATTTTTTTTTGTAAATACAAACATATTATACATAGAAAACACCCAGACCATTACAAACAGACATGTTTATAGTATATATAATAGTTAATTGTTTAACTTGAATTTAATTATCTTCTTTTATGTTATAAGTGCACAGGACGGTCAGGACGCTCACCTGATGGTAAGTGATACGCCTGACCATGACAGAGCGGCATTGAAGGAGACCAACAACTGATGGACAGTTATTTGTTCGTAACCCAGTTTTGACGACCCATTTGGTGTAACGGTTGAGACATCGGCTTCTACACCAAGGTTCCAGATTCAATCACCGCGACAGTTCAAATATTTGAGTGCATATCTGTTTGTATTGGTCTAGGTGTTTTCTATGTATAATATGCATGTATTTACAAAAAAAATAAGTTAGTTTTAATGCAAAAATCCAAATATACACAAAATGTGTCATTAAAATGGATATATTTTCTCTGGTAACACCTAGTAGCGACTAAAGAAATAACTCGTAATTATAAATAAAAAATAAGAATGAGCTTATTATTACAAAATACACACTGGTATTCCATTAAATAAAGTTGTTGAACTATGACAAGCGGATATGCAACCGCATCAACGCACACGATCCTCTCTGATGGGCCAATAAAAATAATCACTATCACGTAGGGTTCACACATTAGATTCGTTGATACGTTTAAGATAATTTTACTATTTCGAAAACAATCAGAGATATACTATTCAGTAAAGTCGGTGGCTTATTGGTGGGGACTGTTGCCAGGTTCAAATCCCACCACGTACCAATGTCTTATCGAGTTATCAAAATTATAGGTACGTTTAACCGACGCTCTTACGGTGAAGGAAAACATCGCGAGGAAACCTACGCACACCTGCGAAGAGATTCAAAGGTTGTTCGTGAAGTCGGTTAATTAGCACTGGGCCCGCGTGGACGACTAGGCCTGTACACCCTATACGGGTAGGCTCGTGCCCCTCGGTGGAGATTATTTAATTTAATAGTTAACCTAGTTTTAATATAAAGTATTGTTATTTTAGTTAAATTTTTATTTCAGTCATTTGAAAATCCCCTTACTGCAAACCTTAGTGGTTTTGATAAAAAAAATATCGTAACAATTTACAAAATTTTTTATATGGTAATTATAAATAAAAAATAAGAATGAGCTGATGATTTCTACGTGGCGGGATTGGAAACCGCTCACTCCCGATCTGAAGGCAACTGCCCACACCATTGAACCACCGACACTCTATAAATAGTATTTTTATGTTATTTTTAACCAAATACTTAAAAGGAATATTATTGGATGATACCCCTAGCCACAGCTATGTGGAACACTAATCAAACGGTCGATAATCTCACAAAAACCTCCCGGCTATATTTAAAATCAATTGCGGAGGGTTGGGACACGTTATCGGATGATGATACCTTTTTATTAAATTTTCAACGTTCAGGATACCCTGTACATTCACGAAAAAACGCTGAGAAATTTTAATTATAATTTCATTTTTAAATCTATAAATTTAATATTTAAGTGACTTAAGTTGACATTAGAAAAGCGGGGGACCGGGATATCTGGCGCAAATGGGGGAGACCTTTGTCCAGCAGTGGACTGGATAGGTGAAAAGAAAGAAAGAAGATGACATTAAAATATACATATTTAGAGAAGACTTTCTATTAATTTAGAAGATGATATTAGAATAGACATGTTTAATGTCGGCTTGGGTAAGCAATGAATAAGGCCCATGATGGTACATGTGAGAAATGAAAATGCCAGAAAATTAACTTTTGTGTTCCGGGATGAGGGCACTGTAGCTAGTGAAATACCGGTATAAGAGACCTAACATCTGTTGTCTCGGGTGACGGGCGCAGTGCGGTATTGATGGAGGATAATAACTGTCTATCAGTTGTTGGTCTCCTTAATGCCGCTCTGTCATGGTCTGGCGTATCGCTTTACCATTAGTGAGCGTCCAGACCGTCCTGTACACTTATAAAAAAATGCCTATTAACTCTGGGCTTGCAAACATTAAGGAGCTTTATATTAAAAATTAATAACTAGATTAAATTTTATTTAGGTTCGCTTATTATCTAGTCCTTATCAATGGTAAGCCATGTGAGGACGTCAGATTTGTAATACAACTGTCCCGGTCACCAATCCAAACCCGACCACTGTGAAAGTCGCTTAATCATCAATAGATTACATTACCCTTTACCATCAAGATCCTGTATATGTTTACGCTAACAAAGTATCACCTTTAAAGCTTAGGTGTAATGTATTACACGTCACATGAAATTAAGACGCGTGGCGAATATTCGGCGTACTTTGGCTCAGTATCGGGTTCCGATCGAGATTTTTCCGAGAAGCTCGATGACAGAACACATTTTTTACAATATATCATTAACTCAGAGATTGTTAACCTTTCCGGGCACATTTTTGCAAGATAAAATAACAGTGTATTATTATTCTAAATGTTTTTGTTTTTTCACTTTTCTTTTCAACCTGTCACAGATATGCCAGATATAATAATAATTCAAAGTTGAATTTTCACTCACAGAAAATTAAAAATACCTAATATGATTACATATTATTAAATCTCACTGATAACATTACCCTAAGTTTAATACCAATCAAAACCATATGATCTATCCATTAAGTAACCTAAAATTGTACAATGTATTGGGAAGTTCTCATTACTCTTTACTAAAAGGCTGATGGAAAATATCTTGGACTCAAACCCAAACAGCACTAAATTCCATGTCTACTATTAATATCTATATTTACAAATATATAAGCATGATCAATATGAATTTGGTCTATTCCAATAACAACTGTAAAAGTAAAGAAGTTCTAAAGTGGAGATCACGTCTTGGTAGCGTAGGATGTCTGAACCGATGTACTTAGGAATTCCCAGTGGCGGCAGGATGAGAACAACGACTTCGGTTCTCTCTGGGATATATGTATGTATAATCAGCACTAGGCCTACGTGGATGACTTAGACCTATGAACGCGGGTACGGTTGTAATGAGCTACTGATGATGATGATCTGGCACAGAATAAAGGGGACCTACAGCAGTGGACTTCACAGATTTCCCAATACAGGAGATGGGCCAAACCGCGTTTTTAAGTGCGACAAATGTAAGCTCAACGAGCATACACTGGCTGCCAGTTTATGCTCTGTGAGACGAGTCAAGACGCACGAATATTAGAAGAAATTACCGTTTTTCCCAAAATGCCATCCTGTGCAATTGTAACATGCCACCATCGCAATGAATCAGTAAATTTACCAAGAAATATAATAACTTTTCACAGGTAAGAACCGAAAAGAAATTGCGACACTGGGACTGCCTATAAACTTGGCGGCTCGTCCAGTCTAATTGTATATTCGGATGTCTGTGAGTGGACTTCAATAGACTGAAGAGAAGAGGAGATTCCATTTATCCCCTACACAAAATTCCTATTGTTAGCAAGAATCCATTACGAAGTCATAATTTGATACTATAACTACTATAGGGATGGTTCAAATTCTAAGAAACCTTTTTACCAAAATTTAATTTAAAACCACAACAATCCGAGAAAAGGTTCTTAATTACATTACAAATTAATTTACCGTGCACTCGCAAGGTATCCTCGCAGCCAAATTTCAATTTAAACGCAATTCAATTACGTGAAATCATAATAACGGCTTGTATTAATTTACAAGTGTCAGTGGGGTTGAGCACCCCTGAAATGGGCCGCGACGAATCGCATTACCGTCTGCCTTCATTATTTTAAATAATATTTATTCCAATTTAAATGGCACACGACTCGGTGGTGTAGCGGGTATCGCGTTTGGTTGACGATCGCGTATGTCAAGCAACTATCGCAATGAACGATTATGGGATGGGGACGAAAAATATCTTGAGATTTTCCATGCTTAGGCTACACACGTTAAGCCACACTTAGGCTCGTTGTGTAAGTTTTTAAGTGAACACCATCTGTGCTTGCCACTTGCTCGGTGAAGCTGACCATCTACGGCCAACAGCAGTAGTTAAAAAAAACAAATATAATAGTAAAGTTACAGTGTATAAGAAATCTAACATCTGTTGTCTGTGTGTCGGCGCAGTGTTATTGACGGAGAATATCTATCAGTTGTTGGCTCCTTAAATACCGCTCTGCCATGGTCAGGCGTCACACTTACCATCAGGTGAGCATCTGGACAATGTTGCCTTCCGATCAGGAGCGCGCAGGTTCAAATCCCGCCACGTACTAATGTGATTTAGAATTTCCGAAATTATATGTACGTTATCCGACGCTCTTACGGTGAAGGAAACATCGTGAGGAAACCTGCGCACGCTAAGAGATTCAAATTGTGTGTGAAGCGTCCAATCTGCACTGGCCCGCGTGGACGACTAAGGCCTATACACCCTATACGGCCAACAGGGTGCTCAACTCGGTGGGGACGTTTAATGAGCTTATGATTATGATGAGCGTCTGGACCGTTCTGTACACTTTAACATATAAAAACTTATTAGACTATTTTATTCAACCATACATCGCAATAATTATTCCACAGCTCACCGAAAAACTGTCTCACACTGCGACATCGATCCGTTTATGCATCATCCATGTTAATATCTCAGGTTCAATTAAAATTGTATTTAAAATTCATGAGCCGGCGGGGGGTGACTCGTTAAAAATGTTAGTACTAAGTTTGTGTGAAATTAAATAAAAGTTCCTTTGCGCCCTGAATTATTTATCGGGTGGATTTCAAAGGCGGGCACCGCTGGTGGTCCCTGTATGGCATATTGGTCAACTACTCGGGAGTTCTTTTGCACAATTCCTTGAGAACGTTTGCTCACAGCATGTCCTGGTAACTAAGTATTACGTAGCAACCACATATAGTTGCTAGTCTCTTATTGTAAATGCTGGAATCAATAAACCGGCCTACTAGGTAATAGATTCGGTACTGAGTCGCCTAGGTAGGTGCTTCAGTGTGTCTATTGAAAGGAGAGATGGTTAGCACTTCCCTTGACAAGGATGGAACACACAAATTGGTTAAGGCACAAATTAACCAACATTTTCTGGACGGTTGATTGCGCTCAGCGCGTACCCACAGTCAGCGTTAAGACGAGGCGCATAGAAAATAGGGGAGTTTAGTTGGTAGGAGTCCGACATAACTATGCCGTCTCTCCCTAGAGCGGCCAGTATCCAATGTAGGATTCTCCTTTAAAAAAAGGTAGGTGCTGCAGTGCCAGATATAAATAAATAAATATCCACTGCCATTCACACAGCGCCATCTAGCCCCAAATTAAGCGTGAAGCCTGTATTATGGGTACTGAACAACGGATAAACATACTTATATACATTGTTTTTTGTACATACATACATATTATACAAGACCATTACAAACTGACATGTTCATGCACACAAATGTTCGACATATTCCCGTGAAAACGAGTGTAATGCACTTTTGTATGTGTTTTTTGTACTTTATGTTTCGTATAGTAAAAATCGTCTAGGTGTTCGGAGGATCCTGCATTGGATACCTATTTTGGAGGGAACGAGCAGTTATGTCGGACTAAACTGACTAGGTACTTGTCACATACGCCAATGTCAGCTAAGATGCTTCCTATTGCTACCATTACTAACTATGCCTTCTGTTTTAACAAATATATTATGAGAGCAATAAACCATTGATTATTAATAATCTCCTCTGTATCCATGCGCTTCGTCTAGTTACAGACTGAGGGCAACTGCTGAGCACATCCAACATCCAGTCCGTCGACGCCGACCGCGCGATCTGGGTGTAGACTTTACTCTGTCGTAATTATGGGGAACTCTAGAAATACGTAGACCATACACACATTAGGAGTATCCCACCACCTCCCATGGCCTGACTCAACCTTCCGGTTATACAGGCCGAATCGCGGGAGGTGCGCGCGGAACACTGCATTACGCTATCACCGCGCGCACTGCTTGACTCCCTACAAGTTATTTCTCTCTTTGTCCGGTGTCCCTTGTCACTTCTCCCCCTTCTGGGGCATGACTAACACACGTACGCCTCGGTTCCGCCGTGCGGTTGTCCGTGTGCCCACCCTTCGGTGTTACCGCTAGCTTCCACTGTTCCTCCTGGGCTAATTCTTCTCCTACTGAACCTCTTCTAGGTATCACCTTCTCTTCTCTCTTCACCTCCTAGACGCTCCTGTCTTTCGAGTCCGCCTCGGATTGTACCATGTCGCGCGAATCCCGGAGCTGCCTGAAATTCGCCTCCGTCCCCACGAGATCGCAGTAGTAAACCGGACCCACCCTCGAGACACTTAACATTATCTAACAATTCCCTACGCGCGTCCCCGTAGAGCTCACACTCCCATAAGACATGGTGTACGTCCTCTACTTCACTCCCACCAGTAGCAGGCCCCGTGTCTGCCAGGGTCATACGTGCAGCCTACCCCTAAAAGCCATGTCCCGACAAGATCTGTGAGTTTCGTAGTCCGGCTCTACCCAAGTTGCCTCAAGTCGAGCCGCCACGTCCGGGAAGAAACGATACAGCTCCCGGCCCTTCTCCGAGTGTCCCAACGCCGTTGCCATTCGGCAATGACGCATTAGAGTAGTCGTAAACTGCCTACAATTACACCATTATTCAAACTTGGTGGCAGACTTGATACTGAGTTGTATAGGTAGGTACCACTGCAGTGCCAGATATCGTCCCGTGTAATTAGTTTTGTGTTTCGGGATGAGAGCACTGTAGCTAGTGAAATTGCCGGGTGTTTTTATTAAATTGATGTCTCGGGTGACGGGCGCAGTGCGGCATTGATGGAGAATTGGTCTCCTTGAATGCCGCTGTTTCATGGTCAGGCGTAACACTTACCATCAGGTGAGCGTCCTAACCGTCCTGTTCACTTCGTAACATAAAAAAAAACTTGTTTCACGTATTAAAAAATCAAGCATTTCTTTAACCAGCTGTATGCATTAGATTATGTTAATCTCGCATATTAAGATTGGTAATGAAGACACGACAATCCCCGAATGCAATTTTAACAAGAACAATGCTGACCGTCCTACAGTCCGGCTAACTAAAAAGTTAACTAGTGAGTTATGGTCGTGAAATCACGAACTCTGATAAATATTCAATATGGCATGGATATTGGTGATGTTTTTGCTCTTACAATGGAGGCCAATAAGTAGCTTATGTCGCTTGTAATACATTGGTTGAACAAAAGATAAACATGTTGATATTTCTTTTGTTTCGATGATTTCGTTCGTATCGGTCCGTTGACCAGTAAAGCGGTAGGAATCCCGGCACGAAGGAGACTGTAGTTTCATCATAATATGACTTAGGGCTATGGCTTGGGATCATATTGGCTTGTCATTTCTCAGAAATCTTGAAGGAAACCAACCCCTGAAGATATTATACATCAACCTTGCACCCAACATGACAGATGTTAGATCCCATTTGGCCAGTGAAGCTGTAAGAGCCATTTGCAGCCAGTAGCAGTAGTACGAAGAAGAACATGCTTTAGATAGAAAAAAGAGCGTCTTAGGTTTGGTCTTCATTCACGTAGCGAAACAACGATTGCGCTGTTTCCTTATGAGATCACTCCGGTCGACCGGCCCATCGTCCCTATGCGTAGCTCTCGCACATTTAAACAATATATAACTCGACCAAGGTGTGGTTTTGAGTCAACCATCAACGGAAATTTCGCGTCTTATGCACACAGATAGCGTTATCTCAACTCCGCGAAGCTCCCATTCCTTTGGTAATTTCGCGTAAAAACGCCAAAGCTCCCCATAGCCGCGGGCTAGCGCTCTTACAATAATCTTATCGATTCAATTTTGCGAGAGCGTGCGCCGAAATAATGGCCGCTTCCGAAATTTCAAGATGAATTATGCACAGCACAATAAAAACAGTAGGTCAGGTTTATAAAATATACGTCAATATATAAGGGTCTGGCCTTTCACACAGAATATCTATGAATTTTTTATGTAACTAAGTGAACAGGTCGGTCAGGACGTTCATCTGATGGTAAGTGATACGCGTGCCATGACAGAGCGGCATTGATTGAGACCAACTACTGATAAAACGGTTATTCACCACCAATGCCGCACTGCGCCCGTCACTTGGGAAAACAGATGTAAGGTCTCATAAACCGGTAATTTTACTAGCTACAGTGTCCTTATGCCGAGTGCAAAACACTCGTATTTCGCGGGACGATATCTCACCTAGTAGAAACAATCACCTAGTTTGGGACGTAATCAGCCGCGTGTACGAAGGTTATGAGGAGGGTATGCAAAGTGAGTGTCACTAATCGCAAAAACAATAAGTAGTTTACGTTTTTCTCAAATTGAATGCTGTCATCAGCCGATCGCCCCTGGTTTCAAATCTGTAGAGGAAAATGGGCGAAAAAGTGGGAATCATTTCATATGTTGGCGATTTTCCGGGTTGACTGGACACAGGGTATGCACTGTTTGCACACCACTGGAAACTTTCTTCCTTAAACAATTACTAACATAAGCTACAAAAATCAATTGAAAAACAATCCATTCCTGCACGCGTCCACCGAGAAAACTTTCCCCATCGAAGCTTAAACCGCATCGGCGTACCGTAATTCATTAGTACAAGTTCATCCCACTGCATAAAGCGAACGTAAAACAGTATAAAATAAATATTTATAACAATAACACTTTAAAAGAAAGCCGTGGTCGAACGCATAACTGCCAAGGGCATATATTTTGGCGTACTGATTGTATTTGTAATTTATTTGTACTGTGGCTGTAGTTTTAATAAAGCGCGCTGTCGGTGGGTGAAAGTTTACAGATTTATACCGCGATGCCGGTGCCCATCCTTATGTAAGGCACCGTGGGGTTAATGGAATATGTTTACATATATTATGACTAGAAGCCCGAGCCGACGTTATTTCGGGTAACTGAAAATCTTCTGCGACTTTTACTTTCTCAAATAACAATTAATGTAAATTCATATTATTGAGGAGTTATCCTTCTTCTTCGAGTCCACATTTCAGATACGACCTTTCTAGGACCTGGCGCTTTACGACACTTCTTTCAAGTCCCGCATTGAGCACGCAGATGGACACAGGGCGAAAGCAGATGCTCCAAGGATTGAGGCGAAACCCCACAGGTATTGCCCGTGAAGCTGTAAAGCCATCTGCGGCCTACAGCAGTAGTCATTTCGAAAAAAAAACCTGGCAGTCACAGCATTTGACTGCTCTTAAAAGTCACACTTTACCATATTTTCCCTACAGTAGCCAACCTGTGATCGCAAGTGGTTAAGTGACTTTCAACTCGTGCTCCACTGAGGACACGAACCTACCCGTAAAGGGTGTATAAACCAATGTCAACGCGGACCCAGTGCGGGCTGACTATCTCCTAACTCGGTGACAAAAGCGTGGTATCCGGTCGAGCTGTCGTATTCGTACCGCAGCATAGCTCCCCATGCTTAAATAAAGTTAAGCAATTTTTAATCTCTCAAAATTAAGTACCCACTCAATGAAATAACTTCTCTAATGCTAGCTAATGTAGGTACCGTTTTATTTCTAGTCGATTTGAATCAAGTTTTTTTTTGTTTTTTTAAGGGGACAAACGAGCAAACGCCTCATCTGACATTGAACGACACCGCCACGTACATTTTTAGTCACTTTTTTCTTTCGTTCTTTCTAATGCAACATCACAACGACGCAGCGTTATCTGCAACGCTTGCACTCCCTTTGCGCACACCGCGTGTCATAGGACACCGACGATATGCATCGTGTACGCCTGATTCATCTCGTGTTTACATACCGCTCACGTAGTATGCAAGCTGGAGGTTGCACATTGAAGTACTGCGAAATTTAATTAAACTATAACAAACACATGACTGTCGATGATTCATTTCGATAGGACATTCTTTTGTTTTATTTTGTATTACTGTACTATGAGCGTCGGTGGCTCAATGGTGCGGACTTTAGCCTTCCGATCGGGAGGGCGCAGGTTCAAATCCACGTACCAATTTAATTTCGAAATTATATGGACGTTATCCGACGTTCTAACGGTGAAGAAAAAACATCGTGAGGAAACCTGCGCACGCTAGCGGAGAGATACAAAGGTTGTGCGTGAAGTCGTCTAATCCGCACTGGGTCCGCGTGGACGACTAAGGCCTGTACACCCGCGTACGGGTAGGCTCGTGCCCCTCGGTGGGGACGTTTAATGAGCTGATGATGATGACTGTACTGTGAACCACCTGAAGATGTATATAAATATATGAATGATAAGTGACTATGCCATACATATATCCCTTTTGTTAATCAAGGCAAACAAAAACAGAATATTTTTTTGTACTTCTGTGGCTCGGGGCATGGGAACACTGTAGGTAGAAAACTTTCCGGGTATGAGAGACCTAACATCTATCCTAACTTCTGTTATTAATACCCTTCAACACTACATCGGTCATGGTCAGGCGTATCTCTTACCATCAGGTGAGAGATCTGACCGTCCCGTTTTTTTATGATTTAAATAAATACTGTCCGAAATGTCATTTCAATTATATTAGGTTGGGATGCATGTATAAATCTTAAGTTACTTAGATTAAAACATTCTGGTACCTAAGTTTGGCAATAAACATTATGAAGCACCCAATATTGGTCATGAACATGCTATGATTTATGTTCGTTTGTGCCACGAAATGCATAAATCGAATCATTATGGTATATTGCGTCAACAGTAATATATTGTAGATAAATACAACAATAATCTTCAATCACCAGGTCTTGGTAAGGTTTTGTATGTAAGGTTATTCTTATAAATTTATTTACAGAAAAAAATATGATGACGTGTACACATTGACGAAAGAAATATACTTATAACAGTATTTCAATAGTATAACTTGANCGAACGCTCACCTCAAAATTGCATCATAAAATAAAGTTGATGATAAATATGATAGTGAATGCTCAATGAATGGCCTGAATGGTTCAATGAATGAATTTCCATGAACAGCTGTCCCGACAGCTGTCCATGGAAACAATAGATGTTCTACTGTCTTTCCGCGATTAGTCCTCAAGCGGTGATCTTAGAATGCAATGCTGTAAAATCCTAGACAGTGTAATTTATTTGGAGCTGTTTAACGAGATATCAATGTAACAATCATCTGATAATAAATTCAATGCCCATTTAGATGTACGATTGGATATAAGAAATAAAAAAATCAATCGAACATCTTTATTATTAAGAAGTTTCTTTCTACGCATTTTGGAACCTAAGCCAACCCCATGAGCTCGTAGATTTAGTTGTAAAACAATAGGTACAAATTTAATTGTTTCAAAAATACGTTTATTGAACATTCTGGTTGTCTTTACAAGTTTAGAGAATTTGGAAATTCAAGACAAACATGACAGGGAAAGAAAAACCACTCCCCCCACTGATGAAAGTGTACATATTGTATGTCATTTTTTTCTTCATGTACACATAGTTCCTGATGCACTCTGTTGTAATACAATGCAGTTTTTATTTTCGTTTTGGAAAATTGCATCTTTGGTATTTTGCACAGGTTCTCAGGTCAAGTTATGACATATGAAGTCGAATTAGTTTACACAAGGTTGTACGTGTTTTGTTATTAAATATGATAAATATTTTTCCCTAGTTTACCAAAATGTTATTATAAGAATCCGGAAGATAACAACGTAATAAACGGTAGTTAACGACGATACTAGTTTGTTTATTACCAAAATATCTAATTTAGAATTGCCTCTAAAAATTTATCAATATTTATAATAATTTTGAAATCTTTCAATGTAAGACATGATCTTTTTAAAGCATTATCATGCTTCATCAAATAATATGAAAAATAACTAAACGAGACAAAATTTATCGCATACTTTTCATGAAAAACAAAAGGGCCTGCCCAGAGCCTCGAAATACCATTTTTATCGGCAATTTGACGACCATTTGGTATTGCAGTTGAGAGATCGACTGCAACACCAAGGGTTCCGGGTTCGATCCCCGAGCAGTACAAACATTTGTGTGCATGAACATGTCTGTTTGTAATGGTCTGGGTGTATTATATGTATAATATGTATGTATTTACAAAAAAAATGTATATATGTATGTGTATCCGTTGTTTAGTACCCATTATACAGGCTTCACGCTTAACTTGGGGCTAGATGGCGCTGTGTGAATGTAAGTGGATATTTATTATATAAAAAAAAAATTGGGTAAGGCCACTGTCTGTATATAGCGACGGAATAGAAAGAAGTTATTTTTTCGTCAACTCGCTCGCCCGAGCGGGTTGTAAAAATGTATAGTAACTCCCCCCACTGATGAAAGTGTATATATTGATGTCATTTTGTTCTTCATATCATCTAAGCTTTGCTCCTCCTACTCTACTATAAAGTCATTAAAAGTCGCAAGAGCTGTCTAACAAAGGCTAATTGGATGAACTTACCAAGCAGGGGGTAGTCTTTGAATGGTTCATTCTTTATCACTTCTATGCCCTCTCCACCTCCTGTTTCATTTTTGGACACCTCAGCGACGCAGTAAAGTTGCGCCACTTGGTACTATAACAAAATCATAATTGTTGTTAAACCAGTAATTGTTCTATTGCTATTTAAATATTCATAAGAATACTTTGGATTTTTTGCAAAGAGTGAAAAGTGAATTTAGTGAATATATTTATATTTTAATGAGTAAAGTTTTTTTTTGTTAGGATGAACACTGCTATAGCTTAGGGAGCCTTTTGAAAGCATTTTTTTCACATTTCAATTAGATCTTGACTCGGTACTGAGTCAACAACCTAGTAATGTTAAGATCCCATGGTGTTGTACTGTACATAAAAAAAAATATTTTCTAAAATTATAAAGTAACTTGATTATTTGTTTGTTGAGCAATTGGAAATATACAATATTGTTAGAAAATAAAGGCTAATTTAAAAAAATATATGGAGCCTGCCTAAAACTTTAAATGCCTATTGGAATATGGGGCTTGCTGCTAGTACCTATTCTCATAAAATATTTGCAGCACTAGATAGACAGATAGATAAACACTTTATTGCTCACATTTTATAAACGGTTCACAAACACAGAAAAGTCACACAAAGTGGGCAAAGGCCGCCTTATCGCTACGAGCGATCTCCCAGGCAACCTTTGAGTAGAAAAAGTGTAGAAAAAGACAGGCAGTGAGCAAATAAGGCATGACACACAAAAATAATATATAAGATATTATCAGTACAACATAAATAAAATATGAATACATAAGTATATATATATTATATTATATTGTATTATATTAAATACATAATAATATACACAAAATAATATATTATATGATATTAAATATATATATAAAATAATACATATATTAAATTAATAAATAAAATGTATATGAATATTCATAAGGAAGAAATAGGCAAAATTACGTATCGGTATCCAAAAAATGCTGGTGAAGTCCATTCTTAAAGGCCAAAATAGACTTTGCATGACAAATGTCAGTTGGCAATCTATTCCATAAAATTGCAGCTCCTACAGTAAAAGACTCTGTGAAGTATCCCGATTTAGTCAAAGGAGTCCTCAGCACATTATCTGACTTAGACCTAAGTTCACGATAGTGGGCCGTACCCAAAAATTGGAAACAATCCTTGAGATAGGGCAGGAATGAGGATCATACAAAATTTTATAAATGAGTACAAGCACATGTTCACACGACGATGCCTAATAGAACTATTAAGTGGTTCATTAAAGTATAGTAAAAATTTTTGGCACCTAATCTGTATCCATAGTCAGTAAATTGTCATTGTGTCATTTGTACCATTGATGGTACAAATGACCAGATTTTGTATCATTTGTACCATCAATGGTTCATAGTATGATTCACGAAAGATGACCACTGCACTGTAGTAACTTTTCTGATCCCTTTGGAGGTGTAGTGGCGGCGGCAGTGGAAATTCTGGTATTTTGTTTACGCTCATTAAATTTTTCAATATTTTCATAAGTCTATTGTTTCTCTATCATTAAAATAGCCTTCATCTAGTGCAGAAGACTGCCATTTGTGATCATCTTTCGTAAATCGTACTATACAAATGACCCAACGACAGTAAATCTTTTAACACCACATAGTAAATATCCTACTCTTAGGCACCCCTGGGCTTGCTGTGTGTTTTTTAAGCCATCCATGCTCACCGCTTGCCCAATAAAGCTCTAAAGGCCAACTGTTATTAAATATTGCTTAAAATATTTCATAAAATAAATAAAATGTACTACACTACACTTATTATTAAAAATATCCCTTGCATCCATTTATGAGGTTATGCCTAAACATGCTTGTCAGACAAAAAAATACTTATTTTAAAAAAATTAAAACAAAAGTCAAAATAATCCTGTTTATTCCAAAATGAAATCTTAATTTATTCTTACATCAAAATGTTTGCTTTGGTTATCATAAAATAATTAAATCCTGATCATTTGTAATTATTATGAGTAAGTAGTTAAAATATATAAATTACTTATCACTGTAACAAAATACTGTGACAGGATTGATAATACATTTAATATACAATCATGCCCCATTATATAGAAACATGTAGCCAGCAGATGTTAGTTGATGTGGCATGATAAAATTAAATTAAAATGAACCTGTTGAAATTTTGTTTGGTTTGTAAAAAGACACATTTAAAAAACAGTTAAATACATTTTAATGTGTTCAATATATCAATAAATTAAATGTTTCATAGAATTTGGGAATGCACAATCCATAATATTATGTCTTAATTATTATTATGTTCTCACCTCTTCTACTGTTAGGGGAAGAGTAACACGGCTGGAAAAAAAGAAAACATATGTTCATTTATAGAAGAAAAGGAGTATGAAAGAAAACATCTTCCACTTTTAAACGTTTTTTGCACAAACTAGTTCAATCTCTATGAAACTGATATCAAAACCTTGACCTGAACTTCTGCTGTCAGTGTCATTTTAGATTAAAATCCTGGATTTGTCTGAAAATACCTTTTGTAACAATTACTACTAACTTCAATCTGTAATTAAAATCTGACGAACATCTGCTGATAAGGTGGGTTTCAGAAAACCTTAAAGCAGAGATTTCAGGTATACTGACCAAAAATCGATTCGTTTTAGCAACTACTAGGTATAACCTTAGCAAATATACTTACTATTCCTTGATAAGCATTTTGCAATTCTATTTTATTTCACTTAAATGCACATGAGACAGTTCACTACCACAGCAAAATAATATCTCTATCACAGTAGAAGACTTGAGCTATATCCCGATAATTGGCAGATTATTGTAATTTTTATCTATGACTAGCCAATGAAAATGACAAGGCGCATGCTCGTTTCATGACGCAACGGATATTACGTCAATTTGTAGGACGCGTTCAATGCAATATATTTTTTAATAATATGATTAAGTAGATTAGATTGTAATTTGTACTTTGTTTCTTTCTTTTACCAATGATTAAGATTTATATTAACAGGCTGGATAGTTGGACACAAAAAAGTAAAAAAGCTTAGGCTGTTCCTCATTTTTAATTATAATAATAATATATGTTTATTTCAGACAAAGTCCATAATATATCCCCCATATCCCCAATCTAACAAATCTTAGTTACGTATTGTAAGAAAACCAATCGTAATTCACTTTATCAAACTAAACAAATTTCATTGGTTGGTAAATACTTTTCAAATTGCCATTGGGGTTTTTATGTATTGTATGATTTGTATGAGACACTATTCTTTTGATTGACATTTAACTAATGTTGCTGAAATATCGACAATTTATTATTATTTATTTATTATTTTATTACTGTCCGTGACGAGCTAACCCTCAATGCTATCGATAGTTTCATTTCATCGTTATTTTTCAATAGTATTAGAATTTTAGTTAGTATTTGAGTTTGATAGTCTATCGTTACTTTTTGAATGTCGTCAGCTATCGATATACTATCAAATGTCACATATCGTTTGGCAATTGGCATCACTACATTTTTGATTTGACGGCAATGCATACGTCAAATTGACGTTGTTACGGAAACGGGAAATTGAAAACTATTTTACAATTTTTCTTCGATGAATTTTCATCAATATACTTAAAAAATGTGTTAAAATATGATTTGATACCTTTTTAACGCTTTAAATTTCAGTCGTGCCTATATTTTTATTGGTAATATTTGTTTATCGAAGTGATTCTGGCATTGTACGAAAAATGAGTTTGGTTGGGAAAAAGTGCGAATCGATTTCTTTAATTGATTCAAGTAAAGACGACATCAAGGCTTGCAATATAACTCCGGAAGATGTACTGAGGCTGGACCGAATTGCCGATACATACTTATGCAGCCCTGAAGCCAATGTATACGACATAGATTTTACTAGATTCAAAATAAGAGATCTAGAAACTGGTACTGTTTTATTCGAAATAGCGAAGCCTCCTACTGATTTTGGAGTCGACACTGAAAGTACAGAAGATGCCCAAGAAGAACCACTAGATCCAAATGCTGGGAGGTTTGTGAGATATCAGTTTACGCCGCAATTTTTAAAATTAAAAACTGTTGGTGCCACGTAAGTTCAAACATTGAATTTAGTAAAATGCTTAACTACATACGGATTAAACAAATAATATTTTTGTTAGTAGCGGAATATTAAAAGTTATCTATGGATATAATTTTAAAGTTTTCTACTGTAGTTATCCTCTAAAGTTTAGACCCTAAAGATGTAGCCTATATTTTTTTTGTATATAACATTGTTTTCAACTGACTGTCCAGTAAAGGTGTATGAAAAAACCTTCTACTGAGTTTCCCACTGCAGTAAAAACTGATCATTCTTTGTCAGCATGCTCAGAACTTTGATAGTCAGTAAGGAAGTCACTATGCGACATATTATTATTATTAACACATTATACACCAAAGCAATCACCATGTTTCTGATAATCAATTTTAATTGTCTGGTTTTCCAGCAGTCAACATGGTTGTGTTTAACCCATATGGTGAAATGGTTGGGACCCAGGCTAGTACACCAAGAGTTCTAGGCTTGATTCCCAAAGATTTGTGTGCATGAACATGTGTATCTATGTATCATCATCATCAACAGGTCATTATATGTCCTCACTGAGGGGTACAAGCCTACCTGTAACAGGTTTATAGGCCTTATTAGTTGTGCATGTGGACCCAGTGCAGATTGGCCCACTTCAAGCACTAGCTTTTACAAAAAATATATAAAAGTTTATTAAATATGGAGTAGTATTACAGGCTAATGCATTGTTTTGGGTAGATGATGCTGCGTGAATGTCAGTGGATATTTATTTATTACACTAGCATTCTTAAATAAAGCTATTGCATTAATTTTCAGTGTGGAGTTTACCGTTGGAGCAAGACCAGTTAGTCACTTTCGTATGATTGAGAAACACTTCTTCAGGGACACATTGCTCAAGACATTTGACTTTGAATTTGGATTCTGTATTCCATTTTCAAGGAATACATGCGAACATATTTATGAATTTCCTACACTGCCACCTGACTTAGGTAAGATTATAAATATTTGCAAATATAATTTATATATATAATTAATAAATATTGCAGTAAGTTGGACCTTTAAAACCTCAGTAAACCTTTTCTGATTCACCCCAACATCATACCTGAGTTATGCATCCTGCCAAACTAAGGCTATGACTTACCACAACCAAGCACTGGACCAAACTTATGAACAAACAAACATATTATTTACCTGCTTCAGTCTGTAATCTATGTTAATAAATTGAATAACATTTGATGATCAATAATAAGTAACTTGTGGGTGTAGTCTTAACCTTTGTCTTTTAGTACTCAAGTCAGGCTGACCAATCAGTGTTGCTTACTGCTAAATAACTAAAACAAAGCTCTGGTGGATAATATAGCTGAAATTATGATTATTCTAATATGGTCTTAAGTAGATTATATTATAGGTGTACTTGTTTGTTTGATTGATTGGCAATGTTCAGGCCAGCAGCGGTCGTTCAATATATATTATACTGTATGTGCACTTATATACTTGTATGTCATGTATATATGAAAAAAGAATACATATCTATTGCTTATGTTTAATAATATTGATTTATGTATATAGAATAATTTCGTAATTAATCAATAGTGTTTATATAATAGTTGTGGTGTTGATTCACATTTACTAGATATTTTGTAAGCAACAGTTGTTATTATTGTTTTGTGAGGTTGGGTAGTGTTATTATTTCATTTATTTTTTATTTAGTTTCACTACAAACCAGCGCCTTGACAAAACTGTCTTAGCATTAGCTGAGTGGCCATCATTTTGGTAGCATTTGTATTGCACCAAATAAATATTTTTCTTTCTTTCTTTAAGTCTGGGTTTGTGTTAGTTAGTGTTGCGGTTGAGATGTCGACTGCAACACCAAGGGTTCCGGGTTCTATTCCCGGGCATTACAAACATTTGTGTGCATGAACATGTCTGATTGTAATGATCTGGGTGTTTTCTACGTATAATATGTATGTATTTACAAAAAGAATTATATAAGTATGTTTATCCATTGTTTAGTACCATAATACAGGCTTTACGCTCAACTTGGGGCTAGATGGCGCTGTGTAAATGTAAAAAAAACACCTAGTGGCAGGAAAGATGTATTGATTATTATTTTTGTAATTTCAGTTGAGGAGATGATAGCAGCACCATTTGAGACCTGCTCGGACAGCTTTTACTTTGTTGACAATCATTTAGTTATGCATAACAAGGCTGACTATGCATATAATGGAGGTATTAATAATTAAAACCACGAAGATAATATGTAACATGTAGCTGTTAATGTGCAGGAATTCCAATTAGCCATTTAAAAAGTTAAATTTTGGATTGGCACTTTAGTTTTATTTTCACATTGTTTCATAATTTGGTATGTAAATAAATTGGCCTTATCATAAAATTTCCAAATTTTCAAACTGTTTGGGTCAACACATAAACAAACTGTTTTCTTGTATTATTGAATTTACATGTATAAAGTTTCTTTTGGTCTTGTATATTTTATGCATTTGCTTATGTCCAAATTACTATTTGTGTTTTAAAACTTAACTTCTCTTTACATTTTAAGTTCTAGGAATCCAGACAAATAGAAATTCTATTGTATATGTTCAATATACATGTCTGCAGTGATTAAAGGATCAGAAGTATGTTAGACCTTATTCAATACATTCCAAATAAGTCATACAAAGCATTGATTTTATACTTCTTTATGATATCATTGGAAACGTTTCTTGATTGAAATATCTATGAAACGAAATTAGTGAAAACTAACCTAACTAAACTTACTGTAGTATATCCTTTTATATAAATTGTCGGCTCTTAGACGTACGTGCCCACACACTCTAGACGTTCACAGCTGACTGGGCTGTCAACGACCACAGTACGCTAGAGATGACATAATGCTTCCTTCTCTTTCACTCACATACACTACATCCCTTCCTTTTTCTCAATTATTTCTTAATAAAACATTTTTATATTACCTGAACATATTTATTAATCAATTCATCATTACATTAATCAATAAAGCCAGATACAACAATTTTAAGTATGACTAAATAATTTTTTCTCTTCTAATTTAATTGTTCATTGCTTTCTGTTAAACTCCTCTCTCCTATAATTTCCTCATTTTGTTTTTCGGTTTCTGTGTTGACAGATTTCCATTCCCCTTCTACTTTTTTTAAATGTAATATGTTACGTCTTAGTTGCTGTCCAGTTTCATCGTTCTGTACTTCTACATCTCCTCCCTTTCTAGATTTAATGGTATGTGTAACTACATCATAATTAAGGCTGAGTTTATTCGCTTTACTAGCATTCTTTACATATACTTTATCTCCAATCTGTAAGTCTACATCACGTGCCCGACGTCTTTTATCAGCATACTCTCTTCCTTTTTCTTTTTTTTCTCTGTCTTTATCTATCACTTCTATGTCTTTAGCTCCTTGTTCTATTATGTCTATCATGGGAATCTTGTCTCTGAATTTCCTTTGAAAAAATAGTTCTGCCGGTGTTTTTCCTGTCACACTATGTGGAGTGCTATTGTACATCGTCAAATATTCTATCAGTGCTTCTTTCCAGCTTTTCCTCTCTACTTGACATATTTTTAGTCGTTTTATTATATCCCTGTTTTGTCTTTCCACCTCTCCGTTCTGTTGCGGCCAGTAGGGTATTGAATTAAATAATTTTATATCATTTTCAACACAATAACTCTTAAACTCAGAGCTTACAAATTGTTTGCCATTATCAGATGTAATGGAAACAGGATGTCCTAAACGGCTAAAGATTTCTTTCAGTATGCGAATTATTTCCTTGCTGCTTATATCTCGACAAATTTTGATTTCTTTGTACCTTGAATAGTAATCGATCACAACCAGAAGGTTGTCACCACTTGGCAATGGCCCCAAAATATCGATAGCAATATCAACCCAAGGTTGGCTAGGTAATTCTCTTCTCTTGAGTGGATGAGGTGGATTTGGTGCCGAAACCAATGTGCATCCTTTACAGGAGCGTACTAAATTCTCGACATCCTTATCATACTTAGGCCACCAAACTTTTGCTCTAAGTCTCATCTTCATTGCAACCATTCCAGGGTGACCCTCGTGAGCAGCATCCAAAACCAGTCGTCTTAATTGTGTCGGGATAACGATTCTATTACCTCTTAGCAATATATCCCCATAAAAACATAGTTCATTCTGACATAACTTATAACATTGCACTGATTCATCCCACTTTTTGTTAAATATACCCTGTTTCACTTTTTGTATAGCAATGTCAGCTTGTGAATATTCCTCAATTGTTTTAAGCGGTACAGCTATCGGTCTAGCATAGTCAATTATATCTTGAACATAGTCTTTGTGTTGAGTTTTATCTTGGTTAAACACGCATAGTCTAGACAACGGATCAGCTATATTGTTTTTTCCAGGACGGTAAATAACCTTATAATTATAAGATTGTAGACGTAGTATCCACCGTTCAATTCGGGCGCATGGTTTGGACTTCGGGCCAAAAATAACTTCAAGAGGTTTATGATCAGTTATTAAATCGAATTCCTTGCCGTAGAGAAACATGTGAAAGTGCTCCACAGCCCAGACTAGAGCCAAAGCCTCCTTTTCGGTTTGGCAATACCGACGTTCGCAATCACTAAGAGTTTTGTTACCAAACCCAATAATGCGCGGACCTCTGTCATTTGTCTGCACTAAAATTGCTCCCAGACCTACCGGGCTTGCATCGGCGAAAACCATAGTTTTGTCATTCACATTGTAATACCCCAAATTAGGTATTTCACTCAAAGCAGCCTTAAGAGCACAAAAGGCTCTTTGTTGATTTTGACCCCATGAATCCCGGATATCCGCATTTCTGGCTGATTTTTTACGAAGCAGTTGCTTCAATGGCTCTGTAAGAGTAGCCATATTTGGAATCCATTTCCCAATATAGTTAATAAGTCCCAACAAACTTTGAAGTTCTGAAATGTTGATTGGTGTCCTGAAATCTTTTATAGCTGTTAAGTATTTATCTAATGGTCTAATTCCTTGATCTGACAACTCGTGCCCTAAAAATTGTACTTTAGCTGTTCCGTAAATACATTTTTCTTCGTTTAACATAATGTTATTGGCCCTTAAAGTTTCTGTTACCTTTCTTAACCGTGTGTCATGTTCTTCCTTGTCCTTGCCATACACTAAAATGTCATCTATAAAGTTAACAACTCCTTCACATTCTATTAGGACTCTCTCAAGTGTTTTTTGAAACATTTCCGGTGCACAGGTGATTCCAAACATTAATCTCTTAAAACGATATAATCCTTTACCAGATATAAATGTAGTAATATGCCTTGAGTCTGGAAGAAGCTCTAATTGATGAAATGCGTCCTTTATGTCCAATTTGCTAAACAGTTTTGCATTTTGTATCTTTGGTAATAACTGCTCCATCGTAGGTAATGGGTGATTTTCTCGCTTGATAGCCAAATTTGCACGTCTCATATCAATACAGAGCCGAATATTCCCATCTGCTTTCAAAATCGGCACTACTGGAGATATCCATTCGGATGGTCCTTCTACTTTTTCTATTATATCCTTTTGAAGTAATTCATCTATTTTTTTGTTAATTTTTTCTTCGAGTGGTATAGGTATGCGCCTATAGGGTTGTGCCACTGGTTTAACATTACTATTGATCGGTATTTGTATCTGAATATTTTTAAATTTAGGAAACGGTGTCGTCTCAACGTTATTAGTATCAATGCAAAGTTTGAGTACGCCTAGTGCTATAGCCGTTATTTTACCCAATAAATTCCTTGTTCCATTATCAATAACATAGAAGGTGGCGTTTTGAACTTTGGTTCCAATTCGAATGTCAGAGTTAAATGATGTTAATAATTTGAGTGGAACTTCACTCCCATATGGAACAAATACTTTTCCGGGATTTTTTACTTCTTTTCCTATCTTTAAAACTGATCCTTTAATTTGCGACCATGTCTTATCGGTTATTAAGTTATGTTGACATCCTGAATCAATCAGCATTTCTACTTTATTTCCAGCTATTAAACAAACGACTGTATCATCATGTAACACATTAAATACATAATCAATTTTGTCTTCTATCGCGTTTGCCTGTTTAATATCTTCAACTTTATGATAAGAATTCTTTACTCTTTTAGCATCTACATTCCTTTCCGATTTGTTGTCATCGTAGCTCCTTTTTTTATTTTGAACCGTTGCTTTGCATTTAGCTTGAAAATGACCTACCTTCTTGCATTTGTTACAAATTTTTCCTTTAGCTGGACATTTTGGATCAAAAGCTAAATGATTCCAGCCACCGCATCGGAAACACTCTCTACGTTTTCCTACGAATACCTTTTCCTTTACTTTTGTTTCAATTTTATTTACAGTTTGATTCCTTCTTTTCTCAGTAAAATCACCTAGTTGGCGTTCTACCACCTCTAGAGTATTTGCTTCAGTTATCACTTCAGTTAAAGAAATATTTTCCCCCGCACGCAGAATCTTTTTCCTCAGTTCTTCTGATGAACATTTTTCAATTATTTGATCAATTAAACAGTCGTCTATATCAAGGAATTGACATTTTATAGCTTGTTGTCTTAATTTTACTAAATATTTTTCAAACTTCTCATTTTCCTCTTGCTTCATTTGCCTGAATAGGTGTCTTTCGTAGCGTTTATTTTGTTTAGGTGCAAAATATTCATCTAATTTCTCTATTGCTATTTTAAATACATCTGTATTAGAATCATCTTCTACTCCTTCTACGACATAGCCACCAGGTATATTAAATAGTATTTCTTGTAGTTCTTGTCCTCCCCAATGTAATAAACTGGCCCGTTTTTTTGAACTTGTATTAACATCCGCAGCTTCTAAGTAAATATATAAACTTCTCTTCCACCGCTCCCATCTGGGTCCTACAGATCCTGCTTCCCCATCGCACTCAAATTTTTCTAAAGTAAGACCTGACATCATCCAATCTGTGGACAACAAAACCCTTACAAAATATCTCATTATGGTTATCAAATAGGCATCATCCCATTAACAACCCTACTATTATTTTTTTTATATATATATATTTCTAATGAAATATTTTAAGGGAGCAACATGAACTTCAGTACACTGGCATCAACTCAATAAAACATGAGTAAACGGGCGTCACCCGAAATGAGCTTTATAGAAGACGGGCGTCACCCATATGTAACTATTCGGCTTCACCCGAATAAACTTCAGTGATCGGGCATCACCCGTCAAAACTTTTAGCATACAGGCATCACCCGTTCTAATTTTCAGTACATGGGCATCACCCACAGTAAAACTTTAAACACGAGCGTCACTCGCAGTAAATCTTCATTACATGGGCATCACCCATAATAAACCTTGGTACATCATGGGCGTCACCCATAAAGAACTTTCACACACGGGTGTCACCTGCAGTCAGCCATAGTATATGGACTTCAGCCATATTTATTATAAGTAGTACAGGCGGTAACCATCTGCACTATAACTTGGCCATATATTTGAAATAAATACCTATAGCCGCGCTTTAATAACTATACACAAGGCCATAAGCATTTCAATATCATTTGCCTCCTTTGTGTTTCCACTACAAATATAGATAATTTTATTCAAGCAACAAGTTTTTTTTGATATATATATAAATCTAATCGGTGCTACAAATTTACATCTGAAAAGAATTTCACCTCAACCGACAATTAGGGAGTATTTCATTATTCAATTAAAATAAAAATCTCGGCGTAAATCTCTGGGTGCGTTATTACGATTTCATCAACCAAAATCAGTACAGTATTTCGTACCCATCTTATTAAATATTTACTTCAACTTATTTTTAAATGAAAGCACTCGTTTATTTTAAATGTTAGACCGAAAACAATTATCGCTACCCATCCCTAACCAATTGAGATTGCCGTCACATCACTAATCTCTCTCTTGACGTGAGTCTAGCAATAATTATGACTAACATTAACACTTAATAAAAAACCATGATTTATTCTCTAATAATTGTTATATAAAGATCATTACATGAAATATAAACTTAACCTGTACATACATAATATATCACGACATTACGAGCACTCACAGCATCGCCTGTTATCTGACCATAAAAATCGATCATCTTACAAATGCTAGTACAACTAACGTCATAATTCCTGGTAAAACGCTGTTATTAAATCATTTCGATATTATTTGAATGTTACTATAAAACCATCGACCACCTGTTATCCAAACATTATAGGCGGATATTGTAATACATTATACCCATACTAACAAAATTCTACTGAATAAATACTGCTTTTCCTAATATTACCTCTTAGTACCCCGGAATCAAAACTTGTCTTTACTAGGTCATTTAAAGGCAATTATATAAAACTTTAGTTTGCAAAATATTATTCCAGAATGAATGACCAGAACATAAACAAACTGCGCAGCGTGGCGCGCCGGCCGTACAAACAAAGATATCATATATCCCGCTTCATACTATGAAGTTTATAGATAACTTAGACGAAACCACTCCTCCCAATTCGATTTCGAACCAGGACGTTGAAGCGTAAATATATTTTAAATAAAGAAATGTCTGCTAAACACTATTGACAATGAGATATATTCCCGATTAAAAAAAAATAATATATTGTCCTATATCGCACTGTCTTTCTTTTCTTTTAATAATTTTCGTCTTTTGGATATAATGCATACTACTCACAGTTAATCCTCGTCGCCAAAATGTAGTATATCCTTTTATATAAATTGTCGGCTCTTAGACGTACGTGCCCACACACTCTCGACGTTCACAGCTGACTGGGCTGTCAACGACCACAGTACGCTAGAGATGACATAATGCTTCCTTCTCTTTCACTCACATACACTACACTTACAACATAAGTAGTAAACTGCTGGCTTCACTTCGTCTTGAGAGATATTGAATATAACTTACCACAGTGGCGGCGTTAAGGGGGGCGGTGGGGGCGGTCCGCCCGGTGCAGCATCAAGGGGTGACAACACGGTGACAAAGAATACCACTCTGTCACAATAGTAGCCGTGGCGCATCGCGGGGGAAGGGGCAACTTATTCGGTCCCCCCCCACCCGTGTCCGTTCCAGGCAACGGATGCGGTCGCGAAACAATGCAATTAGTTGACGACAGTTGGTCAGTCAGTGTTTATTGTTTATAAACCGTCGCGTCGCGTTGCGTCACATTAATTCAACGAAAGTCAATAAATACTAAATATTGTGTAATAAAGGAGTGAGTGTATTGGCGGATAGTACACAGAGTTTAAAAAGGTGAATTTTTATTTGAACTATACACCTATTTTTCCCACATTAGTTATATATGTATCTAGTTAAAATAGGTTTCGGCCGGATCTGAATTTAAATTCTGTTGACAGTATTAAAATTGTACGTATAATTATTTATCCGACGATGTAAAATGAGAGTTATAACGTTATATTTAATTCATGCATACAATGACGAAACCCGCATAATAGGCCGCCGCCTATATAGTTCCTCGTATTTCTCTCTTTAGCTGCGTATCACCACAGCACGATTATTTTATGATGGCCGCTCTGAAATCAGGCTTTCCGCACTTGCGCATTTACTTTCACTTGTAACAAAACTAATTATTCCTTAATTTTTTATTTTCAATCCTAAACGATCAATGTTATCCGATTAGTTTTTATTTTGTTTTGAGTGTACAGTAAATGCGCTAAGTTCGGAAGCCACTTCAGAGCGGCTATCGAAAATAATCGTACAGTACGTACGGACTTCAATTGTAGGTATACGTTATGTCCATTGTGTATAAAAAAAGAAAAAATAAGTATTTTTTAAACATGATTTAAAATGGTTTTGCTTAATATTTTTATAGTTGAACTAAGAATTCAAATATCCAACATAATTTGCACTATTATTATTATTTAAAGAAAAAATACACTGCCGATATATGCTGTCTTACTTCTACTATGGTATAATATGAATGAGCGAGAAAAAACTGACAAAATAACAAATTCCTTTATCGATCTTTACAGAATATAACTTTATTATGAAGAGAATAGACCTAGTGGATTTCAGCAAAGAAAAATAAAAAAATCAAAAGAACTTGCACGTGAAATCGCTATCTGGATCAATTTTGAAATTTGTAGCACCTTCAGTTCTCTGGTACCAAACATCACAGCAAAGTGTTGAAGTGACTTCTTGATGTAACAGATGATGAAGAAACACGGAGCCAAGATGCATTAGATGAAGGGACGCTGGGAAGAGAGCCTGACAATTTTGATACACAAGATGAAAGACAAGGCGAAGATCAGCACCAAGAAGAATATGACCAAGAAAAAGGGCGAAATAGCGACAACGAAGAAAATCCCAGCAAATTGAAAACGATGAAGAAAGGTGCATGGCACTAATTTCGATGTTGCTACTTGGCCAACACCAATGCCTGATGATCTGAGAGTTGAAATCGTTAAAGCGGGAAGTGAACCCTATCAAAACAAAGATGGTCCATTTGTAGACACTGTCAAAGATTGGAGATAAAATAAAAGGAAAGAGCCGACATTTTCATTAGAATGTTTTTAAAGCGTTACCAAATGGAGAAAAAGTACTCAGAAAATGGATGGTATCTCTCCAATAAAAAGCTTATACTGTTTTTGCTGCAAACTATTCACGCACCATGAAACAAAACAGAGTTTCGTTAACGGTTTAATTCATGGTGGAATAAATCCTAAAGTGTCTGAACACGAGAATTCTGAGGGCCATCTCTCCTGTTATTGAAAAATGGAAAATCTTGAAGAATGGATTGAGGCTGCAAAAAACTATCGATTATGAGCATCAAATGGTCTTAGACCAGAAAAAAGAAGTGGTGACATTTTGAGTCGCCTTTTGGATATCATTCTTTTCCTGGCACGCCAAATCTTCCTCTAAGAGGACATAGAGAAGGGATTCATCAGACAATAGAGGGAACTTTTTAGAATTAGTTAATCTATTGTCAAAATATGATCCAGTGCTAAAAGAGCACAAAATTAGAATTCAACATGCTATCGCTGTACAAAAAGTAAACGGGTAGATTCTTATTTGTCTAAAGACATTCAAAATGAGTTCATCAGTCTTTTGGGGAGAAGTGAAGAATAACATTTTGGACGACATAAAGAAAGCTAAATATTTGGAATTATTTTCGATAGTACACCAGACATATCACATGTTGATCAGATGAGTTATGTAATCAGATATGTTCATATTGAAGGCGATCAAGTTGAAGTGAAGGAATCATTTCTAGGTTTCTTCCCTATAGCTGGAAAGACTGCAATCGAACTTACGGAAAATATCCTTACGCAGTTAAAGAGTGATAACTTGACATTCATCTATGTCGGGCTCAAGGATATGATAACGCTGCAACCATGGCAGGAGTTCATGGTGGTGTGCAATCTATCTTAAGGAACACAATCCTAAAGCTTTGTTTATGCCTTGTGCTAATCATTCGCTAAATCTATGTGGGGTGCACTCTTTCATGAGTGTTAGTTCAAGTGTAACATTTTTGGAACAGTAGAAAGAGTTTACACGTTCTTTTCGTCATCCACACATAGATGGGAAATGTAATGAAAAGTGTAGGCGTATCGTTCAAAGACTAGTAGAGACAAGATGGAGTGCTCATCACGATGCTGTTAAGTCATTGAAGAATAATTTTGAGAAACTTGTATCAACACTCGAAGAGATGTGTGATCCCAGAAGCAGCAGAGAAAACATCGATACAAGAGAAGCAGCATCCACACTCTTACTAGCTTTATGTGACTTCAGTTTTTATGCTACCTCTCTTTTTGGTGTGAAATCCTAGAAGAAGTTAATCAGACACAAAAGTATATCCAAACATCTGGACTATCGCTGGAAAAGTGTGTTTAAAAATTAAAGCCCTAAAATTTTTTCTTCAAACTCAACGGATACAAATAGTGGAAAGAGCTATTTCCTACGCAACTGAGAAATGTGAGGACTTGGATATCTCCGTTGAAAGAAGAGGAAGGAGGAGATTCCGAAAACGAATGCCAGGAGAAATGTCCAAGATGTTGGACTAACATTGCCAGAAGAGTTGCATAGAGCTATGTTAGAATGTCTTGATAGATTTTACGAAGAACTAGAGCATCGCTACAAAGCAATGGATGATATTCTCATAACATTTGGTGTTGTTCAGTCTGAAACTCTACTTACGTCAACAGAAGAAGAACTTCGGATAAAGTTCCAAATCTTACAAAAATCTATGATGAATTTTCTGCAGAGGACATTATTTTGGAGATTTTACGACTGAGGCGCCACTTGGAAGCCGCCAGCATTTCTCTTCAAGAAGCGATCCAATGGACTACCTTGGAGCTTCTGAAATTTATTGTAAAATGGGACTATTCTGAGTCTGTTCCAAGTCTAGCTCTATGTCTAGATTTTTTTTAACTATTTGTGTTTCGGTGGCTACTTGTGAAAGAAGTTTTCAAAATTAAAGTTAATAAAATCTTACTTAAGATCTACAATGAGCCAAACACGACTTTCCAGTCTATCCATATTGTCCATTGAAAAGAGAGGAAAGTAAATTTTGATAATGTCATTGAGTATTTTAGCAAAATAAAGTCACGTAAACGTAATATTTGTCGTTTTATTTGTGATTTTGAGGGTGCTCGATAGAAAGTCGCCCCGGGTGCCAACCTATGCTACGCCGCCACTGACTTACCACAAAAATAATTTCGTTGAATAACGTCGTAACCATACATGATGATGGAGATAACTCATTTTCATAGATCTGTCATTCTACATCAGTATTAGTTAATACTTTATTCATAGGCGGGGTTAGGCGTGGGCGACGTGGGCCACCGCCTAAGCAAAAGCAAATAGATATATAGCGGTCGTACGAAGTATGGGTGGAAAATCAAAACACAAAGATGAATCTATTGTTTACGCGCGTGCTACGTTTGAGCGGATAATACTCAACTAGTCTCATAAAAACTGGCTAGCGAGCATCTGGCAAAGCTAACCTAACTATAACATCCGCTTTTCTTAAGAAAAAAAAATACAATGAGAAGTTAGCATTTCTATAAATGCAATTTTGAGTATCAAAATGTTTTTTCTCGCAATAAAATCCGTCCTCTTGCGTCATTCATCAAGGGGCCTGGCAAAACATATTTTGCCCACATCAAATTGAGTACTTGCCCCGGCTCTGACTTCATTAACGACGGAACGTTACCTTTTACATAACGAGGCATGGTATTGCTATTTTTTTCATTTAAAACTATGAGCCATGTGCGACCTAAATGTCATCTATTATAGAGCCACAACAGTCGTTTTTAATTATTATTTTGGACTTTAAACCGTGGAATAAAGTTCAAATTGTTTTGTCTTTATTTGGTTAACCTTATGTATGAATAATTAAATCAGGCATAAGTTTCCCATTTTAGGGTGGCCTTACATACCTAAATATTAAAAAATACAAAATCTTAAGTATTTTAATAAAAAAGATAATGATCTCAAATAATGTTGTTACCAACACTTAGTGAACACATTTTGGCACTAATAAGGTACCTATTGATGTTACACCTATTTTGTATTTTTTGTGTGTGACACACTTGTATTTTTAAATAGGATAAGTGGTGTCTTTGCACCATGTTTACTTAATCTATCATTAATTGTGTATTATTTATTACACATTTTTTTTAGTATAAGGGAAAAGTAAATGGATTTAAGGAAAAAATAAATTTACTAAATTAAACATGGGTTTATGGGAAAACTACAGGGAAGCGGGTATTGGATAATAATTATTAATTGTATGTTATTGAAAGAGCAGCAATACAAATTTGCCGTTTATAAAAAATGTTGCCAATATCAAAATGTTTTTTAAATTTCAAGTGTTGTAATTGTGATTATTGCTTTAGAAATTTTGATGCAAGTCTAATTTTAAGCATAGAAGATTTATGTTGGGTCTTTATATATGTATTTTTAAGATTACGTTTTATTTAAACATAAGTGTGAGTGTTCTCACAACGAAGTTCTTCACAAATATATTTTTCCTTTGTTTTCTAATTGTATAATAACTAATATGGATTCGTCTCAATACGCAACGAATAATGTGCAAATGTACAATATTATTGTACAGATTAAATTGAGAGGGGTAATAAAAATATGAACATATTATAATACTTTCATGCCGTCCAAAGCTTCGTTCGACAAACGCCTTTGGAGAAAAGCTTCAGAAAATTATTTTAAGTCTATGGTGATCTGATTACATTTGGTGTTTCTGAAAAGCTACGTAGCTCAAACAAACACCTAATAAGGTATGAAAGTAATAAAGATAAAATAACAAAATCATACGTCGCGTTCGTTTGAAATTTGTTATGCCAGAAGCGAGAAGTGTTTCCTCGATAGTTTCAAAGTAAACTACCTACTGCATATTGGAGACTCACTATGCTCTGATCTATATTCATATTATCTGTATACCGTCATAAATTGATATTCAGAACGTTGAATCATGAATAGTTAAAAGCACAATCAATGTTACTGCGTTATGGGTGCATTTTCATCGGTCGATAAACATGGAGGACTCCGCGCCTCCGGGCTAAAACCATTGTATGGGTATCCGTAGAATCTTTCTTATCCATAGCCGCTTGAAGACAGTAGCGGAAAGACTAGTAGAAATTCTGTTGTGTCCAGCATACGGGCGCTCAAGAACAATGAAAATGCGCCTTTGTGGTCTCAACTATAATTCTCTTAATAAAAAAGCGAAAGACATTTCTTAAATGCATCATAAATGTACCAAATGTAAAAATCATTTCAAAGGAAAGCCAAGGAAACACCATGTGTTTGGCGGCTAGTTTTCAAATGTGTAGATTTTTATGGAGTAGGTGAAGTTACTTTGAATAATGCGGTGTTACAATATACTCTCACGTTTGCTTAAAATTAAATAAGAACCGAATGTGTTCACTTACTATATCTGATTTAATGAGCTATTCACCAATTTTATTATGTTTATATAAGCACTCCTTAACACAATTGTGGTAAACACAAACATTGTCTAAGAAGAATGGTAACAGATATTCATGTAAATTGACTTAAATATTTTAGGTCAATAGTGTCAAGTATAAAAATGGAAGTGTCTCAATCTTATTGCATTGGTTTTTACCAACTGCCTTATATTGATTTGAAATCTTATGTACCTAATATCCTTAATATTTAAAGAAATATACTGTAATACGTTTCCCGATGTACTTTAGTAAATAAGTAAATAGTTTTGGGAACATTATTCATTCACAAAATATGTTTGCGTGAATATTAAAATAAGCTTATATTTTTTGTCTGTGGTCCGCCTTTCAGTATGCAATTGATGTCACAACACTTGTATTGTCGATAAAAATAAACTGTTAACAATGTCTATGGGTTTTTAATGCTTAGTTGTAATAATCCAGGCCACGTGTCGAACAAACCGTTTCATATCATAATCCAGCATGCTGCGAAGAGATTAAAAGGTTCTGAAAAGAAGACTAAGGCTTATACACCCTACACGGGTTGCTCGTGCCCCTCGATGCGGACATATAATGAACTGATGATCATCATCATCATCAGACTATAATGAAATTTGGAGTTACTCCGAGATGTACGGTGGTAGAAGTCAGCCGCAGGAATAAGCCCGAAGAGCTCATCTGCTCATCAGCTATGGGAGATTGGGCCGAAACCACCACGCGGGCCCAATGAGGTTTGGTGGTGTTAACGAATACCATCCTTAGATTGTAGCCGGGACCGACGGCTTTTGAACACCATTTGGTGTTGCGGTTGAGACGTCAGCTGCGACACTAAGGTTTCCGGGTTGGATCCCGAGCAGTGTATGAACATGTCCGTTTGTAACGTCTGGGTGTTTTCTATGTATAATATATACTTACAAAAATGTATATAAGTACGTTTATCTGTAGTTTAGTACATAATACAGGCTTCACGCTTAACTTGGGACTAGATGATGCTGTGTGAATGCCAGTGGATATTTATTTTATAATTTGCCCTCCGAAGCACAGAATCACTTTTCGGACAATCAGATGATTCAGCCTACAATGTCCTAACTCTTGTTATATGTATTGTCTATGGTCCTAACCAAACAAGGAAAATCGGACGAAGCGATGATTACCCGGGGATTCGAACCACGGTATCCGAGCTACACAGCCAAGCGGTGCGCCCAATAGACCCAAGAAGACAGTTGCCATTTTATATAGGTTAATTTTATAATTTAATAACTCCATAAAAAAGATAGTCACATATTGCTGAATTCCTTATTTATTAGAATCAAATTAATCGATTCCAGTAAGACTGGAAAACCCAAGGATGTCCGTTGAATTCATGACTCAGTGATTTAGTTAACATGCAAAAATCAAAACAGTTGTGATTACATAACTCTTTATTGGAATAATGAAATGGGAATATAAATTCAGTTCAATTGCATAGATGAAAAAAGTAATATAATGACCGCATGTATTTAACATTCCAAATTATTAGAGTAGGTACCTTGGCTACAGTTATATAGTTAGTATGTATTTTAAATGAAGCACATCTCATAATATTAATTTATATGTCAAGTTGGTATGCCAAAATAAACCAGGCCACTTACAATCTCTGTGTAATTTGGGGCATCCAATACAAGTGATCTTCATACTTAGCATCTACCTGAATGCGCTACACAATGCACTTCGGTAGTATTTTTTATACAGGTATGAGAAAATATTTTAAATGGGTAATAAAGTACTTTCTGGCGGCTTAGGTACTGCCATCATTACAGTATAACAATAATATTACTTCGCCTTTGCGTACAATTTAGCTGTTTTAATAAATGGCGGTAACCCTGGTAAGGTAACATTAAATTCTTTACCACAAACGAGTAACTATTCGTAAACAATCAGGTTCAGTCATACTTAGCGTTTAAGCGACTAATAGCTGTAGTATAAAATGAAACACGCCGTACCTATTCTTCATTATACAAATAAAAGCAACTATATCTAATCTAATAACATTTAATTGGAAATATTTTTAATAACAAGGCGAATAAGAAGCGGTAGGTAATAATGTGGCTATTGGAAACATGGGCGTAGCACAACTGGGGCGCTTGCCCCACCTGGCTGTCACATATTTAAACAAAAAACAAATACCGGGGGAAGGGATAGGATCACTGTTGCCCCACCCTGAGCTCAAGATTGGTTACGCTCATGATTGGAAATATCAGACTGCGGTGGTAAATGGTAAAATAGTGTTATCGAAATAGAGTTAGGTGTGTAAAAAACAAGACCTATCCTCATAATACACCCACTTTTATTTGAATTTCCGGAAAATTATTTTGAGTGAGAGTGAATAAAAAAAGGACGAAACGACTTTCAGTTGCCGTATTAAAATATCAGTCCGCAACCTTAAAAGTAAAATGTCTTATTCGACGTAAACGTTATTCCATATAATAGTACCTACCTACCTACAATTAAGGAAAATCATACTGAGACTGGACACCCTATGCCTATCTCTACACATCAATATGGCAATATTTTACCTGGATTTTAAAATGTTGACGCAATCTTTACATTCGGCGTCTATTTGCACTTCGTCTGAATATTCTTTGCCTGTTACCATCATTTGTTCTCACAAAATGTTTTACGCCTGAATTTTCGTCACGTTCCTTTCTTATGTAAATCTTGTATGTCAGACAATCTTCGTTTATAAACGTTTTCGCATACACGAGCGGCAAGGTGATGCAGTTCGAAACGTTAATGATCTCGCTCAATGGTGTGCTAATTGTCTGGCATACGTCAGACGATTGGAACTTTCTGCGCGGTTCCTTTTTATTGCAAACTTGCACTTCGTATGCCCATTTAGACGCGCTTTGTTTAGTGCCGATAAGTTGCGCAACAAAATATACATTTTCGGTCTGCTCGCATATCTTCACGTGAAACATAAAGTTGAACGTGCCCACGGGGACCAAGTGAACTATATGATTGTCGTTTGTTACGTTCAAAAGCTTCATTTCGGTGTCGACGTTGGCCTGGCGGTGTATTTGGTGTACGTTGTCGAAGTGTCCCAACAACAGGGAGGCCTTTCCTGTGAACACAATTCATTCAATCAAACATTTTCAAAAGCTCTCAAAGAGCACAAAACTATTAAACTCGCAATGTCTGCACCAAGGGTTTTTTCAAATTTTCATGGGCAGTGGTGTTTTATACCATCAGGTGAACCGTGTGCCAGTTTGCCTCAAGTGTAAGAGAGTATACTCGTAAGAGTGCTATGCACTTTAGTTGTCGGGCGTATCACTTACCATCGTGAGCGTCCTGACCGTCCTGTTCACTTTGTAACATAAAAAAATGTATCCTGCGATAGGTCACGATATATCTTACCACGCCACGTGCATTGCCCAAAAATAGAAGCCAGTGGGCATGCCATTTCTTTGAATGGGCACTCCTTGAGATGCGAGTCCATATCAGCTAACTTGAATTGGAGAACGCAGCCGTCGGCAGAATTTTTGCACGATACAGTTCTCTAGAAAATAAAAAGGAAATGATAAATTAATTGCCTCGGTGGTCTGTTGAGTACAGATTTTGGCCTAGATCGCTGCATAACCCTTAGGTGATGGGTTTGAATCCCGCAGAGAAAGGTCACTGAGATTTTAAGCCGTCGGCAAAATCTTAGGACGGTAGTCGATGACGTTAGCGCCCACCAATCCACATTGGGCCAGCATGGTGGGTTACGGCCCAATTTCGTGACGCCCCTATTCAACCTATCGTAGTCCTGCTGGACATAGGTCTCCCCATTTTGCGCCAGATATCCTGGTCCTCCGCTTTTCTCATCCAGCTCCACCTCCTTTCGCAAGTCGGTCTCGAGCGGAGCGCGTCCAACACTACGCTTGCCGAGACGTGGTCACCACTCTAGAAGCGATTTCGTGACGCGTTAAGGACAAGATTTAAATAAATAATTATGTTATAAATACCTATAACAATAACTACAGTGTAGGGTAACGGCACTAGTAGTCGGCCCCGCACCAGTACTCAGCCTTTTCCCGTTTAAAACCAATAGAAATAGCGCTCTAATAGAAACTACCATCAAATTATTTTAATTGATTCTGTGACTTCTCATTGGTCGATTCAATTCCAATCATATTAGCTAAGTGGCTGCAAAACCTTAGAGTATCGTTTGAGTATCGGCTGAGTACTGGTGCGGGGCCGACTACTAGTGCCGTTACCCTATGTGTAGTGCAGCTTGGACATATTTCGGTTGACGTTTCTTGTGATGTGCTTGTGTATCTGGTTAGATTATTGTTTATTAAGTTGGCAACGCTCTCATTGCTACTTCAGAGTATCAAGTGAAGTGTCCATGCCATGATATCATATCTACTATCGGGTGAATCAAAGTTGTTTGAAACCATCTGCGCTTGCCACTTGCCTTTGAAGGTAACAGCGAAGTACTCGCGAAAAAAACTACTCATTTGCCTACCTTTAAAATAAAAGTTGAAAACACCATTTCATGAGACGACTTCTCGATTTTAAACTTCGGCTGTAGACTTGCTAAAACGCCGTTAACTGACGTGCACAGTGTTTACAACGGCTCATCAGTTATTTAATTGTGCACGATTATACACACTATTATTGATGATTATATCTTTATGGTGATAAAAAGCAGTATAATAATAATTCATTTATTTCAGTCAACATTACACGAACCAATAATCAAATTGCAATAAAAAACAATACCACTAACATTAAAGAGCGTCGGTGGCTCAGTGTTGTGGACTGTCGCCTTCCTACCGGGAGTGCTGAGGTTCAAATCCCGACAAGTACCAATGTATTTTCGAATATGTATCTACGTTATCGACGCTCTTACGGTGAAGGAACAGTCGTGAGAACACCTTCATGCACGCCTGCGAAGAGATTCGAAGGTTGTGTGTGAAGTCGTCCAATCCGTACTGGGCCCGCGTGGACGACTAAGGCCTAATCTCCGTATACGGGTAGGCTCGTGCCCCTCGGTGGGGACGTTTAATGAGCTGATGATGACTAACATTAAGACAAGATTACAATATGATTTTTTTTATATAATAATAACATCGTATAAGAGATGCGTTCCTTGCGAAGTCGCTTTCCGTTAACCAGGGTTTTATCAGTTTAATATCGAAAAATTTGCTCATTTTCATGTTAACGACGTTAGTACAGGGCGGCGATTTGTTTAAATGGCTCTTCACTTACTCGCCAACTATGCTCCAGGGTGATTTCCTCATGTCTGTATGGGCAGGTACAGAGACGCAATGGGCGACAGCTAGTCTACAGTTTGACACATGAGCTATGACCCTTCTGGCACTGGTATATGTAGACACCGTACTGGTCTTGCAGGTTGGACAGCTGAGATCACTATCCCCCGATTCGTAAGTGTTCTCTTTAAACGCCCGAGATCTGAAGATTTTATTTAAAAAGGGTTTTATACTCTGTCCATTTATTTCCTTTTTTACAGCTCATGCCTATGAATAATTGTTTGTTTTTATTTTATTTCCATGCACTCTTAGATAAACAATAATCAGTTGTCAGATGGGCAGAATTTTGATTCTTAATCACGTCGCTCGCACGAGCCTACCATTATAGGGTGATTAGGCCTTACTCGTCTACGCGGGCCCAGTGCGAATTGGACGACATCACACACAACCTTTGAATCTCTTCGCAGGCGTGCATGAAGGTTTCCTCACGATGTTTTCCTTCACCGTAAGAGCGTCGAATAACGTACATATAATTTCGACAATTCGAAAACACATTGATATGTGGCGGGATTTGAACCTCAGCCCTCCCGGTAGGAGGGTAAACACCATTGAACCACCGACGTTAATTAAACATATTATTTTTTAATATTACTTATACATATTTCAAATAAGGCGAATAGAGATGCCACGAATAATCTGGTACTATTCAGTAGGTATTCGGCCGAATACTTCGTATTATCACGGGGTCCATCGCCTTATATTGTCCGTGAGCTTCCTACGAACATTCGATAGATGGCGTTACTTGTATCAGTTTATCTTGCTTACACTAGAAAATGCAATATTAACAAATAATCATTATTCCTAAAATCAATATTTTCCTTAATTCAATCAACGATCATATAAAAATATTGTTTTACTTATAAATAATAGTTTTTTAAAGATTTGCGACAGTACCGGCAACGGTAGTAATAGGAACTACCACAATTATCTAAAGCACGGTAGCAGCAACAAATAAAAGGTGTTAATAGATGGCGTTTGCGCGTGTACACTTTGAGCGAGCAAACTGCGTTTAATTTTATCACAGTTAATGTGTTATTAAAAGATGTGTTGAATCAGCTTTTCTATTATAGTGTTTTTTTTTTATAACAAATTGCTTTTTAATGAACACGGATAAAAACACTACTGATTAATTGTAAATAGGAATAATTGAAATATGTATTAGCAAAAATTAAACATGCAATGCAATTAAAATAAAATTGCATGCTAGATGGGTCGAGCAAAAAGAAAATTTAAAACTTTTTAGTTAAATTTATCGTAAAAACTACAAATACGACTTCGCTACGTTTCTAGGACTTTGAAAGGGAAAAAAAAACGATTTCAAACTAAAAAAATTTTAGCCAGGTTGAAATGGTTAAATAATTATTTCATAATTTTGATTCCTTATCTTGTAACCACCTCTGGAGTATCATCTTTCCAACAAAAAAAGGATCATCAAAATCAGTTCATAAACGACGAAGATATATGTGAACAAACATAAAAAATACATAAAAAAATATTTTTATTTACTTAGCACCTACTACAGCTTAATTATGAGATAATAGTGGTTCACCGTTTATAACGTATAAAAAAACTTCACATCTAGAGGGGGGTGACACACTTTTTCAACTTTCAAAGTGTCTCTCGCGCAAAATATTCAAGTTATAAAAATGATATTAGAAACCTCGATACCATTTTTCAAGATCTACCCATTGATACCACAAACGAAGGAACCGGTGAAAAAAATTTTCAGGTTTCAGTTCACTGTATGGGCATAATATGTAGTACCGTATATTTATATTCATATGCATGAATAAGTTACCGTCCGTACCGTTTACGTTCCGTCTTCAAAATAAAATCAGTTCACCGGTATTTATAATGATAAAAATAAATTATATAAGTTCCTTAGCAAATTAAAAATACTATTTAATAGTGTCGAAAACTAAATATTTGTTTAACTAAAAAACATTACAAGTGTGGAATAAGTGACCATTGATTCAAAACACTAAAAAGTATTTTGAAGAAAACGCGTAAGTGACGCGTCTCGCACGGCGCTTATGTCCTTATGTTCGCATCATTTGTCCTTTGATAAATAAATCGTCGCCGTTGATGATTTCCATTCAAGACCGCTCTTGGAGCTATATGCATAAGATCCTTTTTGCTTCACAAAAATATTTGCCTTACGACTATGTTTCTACGTGAAGTGACCCGTCATATTCGACTACCCATTTTGTGTAATGGTTACGTTCGGCTACTACATCAAGGGTTCCGGGTTCTATCCCCGGGCAGTAAAAACATTTGTGTACATGAACATGTCTGTTTGTATTGATCTGGCTGTTTTCTATGTATAATATGTATGTTTTTACAAAAACCAAAGTATATAAGTATGTTTATCCGTTGTTTAGTACTCATAAACCAGGCTTCACGCTTCACTTGGGGCTAAATGGTGATGTTTGAATGTCAGTAGATATTTATTTATATATTATAAGCACAGATTTCCCAATACAGGAGATGGGGCAAGCCGCGTTTTTAAGTGCGACAAATGTAAGCTCAACGAGCATACACTGGCTGCCAGTTTACGCTCTGTGAGACTAGTCAAGACGCACGAATATTAGAAGAAATTATCGTTTTTTCCCGAAATGCCATCCTGTGCAATTGTAACATGCCATCATCGCAATGAATCAGTAAATTCACCAAGAAATATAATAACTTTTCACAGGTAAGAACCGAAATGAAATTGCGACACTGGGACTGCCTATAAACATGGCGGCTTGTCCAGTCTAATTGTATATTCGGATGTCTGTGATTATAAGAGCCTCCTCTAATAAAACCCAACCCCACGATAAAGGTTTGCACGGCCTGGAACCAAAGGCTTACTGCTCAATCAACCATGGTTGCCTTAATCTATATTTTTATTCATATTTTTTTAAATAATAATGAGTAATTAAAATTTTAATCACAAAATCTGTCAATTCATTAGTTATTGGTTCACAATCAACAATTAATTTATTTTTAATTGCAATGTCAAATTTGCACAATACTGCACACGCCACGCACGACGCGCGCGTCAAATATACATAGATACCTAACCTATCAAAATACCTATGCCTATCAAAATGTTTGATTTGTGAAATTACATTTTAGTCGGATCGGAATAGCGCACTGACGCGCGATGTTGCCGCACTGACGAGTCGCACGCGCCGTAAGAATAAACAATAAATGCGCTGTTGCCGCCCTTATTTAGAACTGTGATCAATTAAAAACTGTGATTTTACGCCACCTACCGGATTTTCATATATCAGTTTAATCTGTCTACGCGAATCGTGCTATAATCACCTAGTCACGGACCTAGTGGCATCTAGTGAGAATAAAGTGAGTTAAAAATAGCTTCCTCAAATAGCTTCCGTAGGTGGTCACGTTTTTTTAGTATGGGATGCATCATCTGTATAGTATATATTATTAAATCTGTGGTATTATTCAGCCCAGTACCGAATACTAAAACATCAATAAAGAAGGCACATTATATTACTCAAGGTGAAAGAAGGCACGTCCGTTTTAAATCGGTAACTTCAAAGACGTAGCGCTACGGTGCCCAGCGCTTACAAATCAACACGGGCGGTGCGAAACGTTTTAGCGCCGACTCGAGATTTTTTACGTTGTAGCGTTCGGACGATTAGATCACTACTTACTATAATACAAACTCGCTTTTTTGTCCCCATGTACCCATAGATTTAAAAATACATGTACCTATATCCCTACGTGCGCTTAAATCTTTACAACTACGCAACGGATTTTGATGCGGATTTTTAAAACACATGTAGTGATTCACGATAGTAGAGAAATACTGTTATTTTTGAGGTTTCTAATGTGCTGCCGTAAATAATTTATTTTTTTCCATTTAAATTATAAACGCAGGCTCAACCCTACAAGATTTATCAAAATAATGTACCAAGTATTGTACACATTGAAAAGGTCTGCAGAAAACTCCGCGATGGTATATGTCTATCTCTTATGGATACCCTTGTCTAATAAATTACCTTAAATAAATTGTTGATTTAATATAGATCTATATGGCCTAGTGTATGTATGATTTAAATGAATATTTTCGACTATATTACAGATTCAAACATTGCGGTACGCGTAGCGTTTGCGCCGGTAGGTACTGGCCGACCGGACAGGCGGGCGTGCCTATTATGAATATCACCATTGCACCCGTGTGGAGCATGGGTGGGTCGCTAGTATAATATAAATCAAAGCGGGGCGGCAGCGCGTGATACCACACGTAGTGGAAAGCCAGCATTAGGCTGATGATGTATGATAAATAAATAAATAATAAATACCCACTGACATTCACACAGCGCCATCAAGCCCCAAACTAAGCATTAGTTTGTAATAGGGATAATAAGCAAAGGATAAATAATATACTTAAATATTTTTTTATAAATCCATTACCTACATAATTATTATAAATAGAACACATTCAGGCCAATATAAACAGACATGTTAATGTACAGAATTGTTTGTACTGGCCGGGGATTGTACCCGGAACCCTTGGTGAAAGAGCGTTGAGACGCTGTCAACCATTACACCAGATGGCTCGTCAAAATAATACTGTCCCGGGATCGAACTCGGAACATTCGGCGCAATAGCCGACTTCTCACCCATCACACCATACACCTCGTATAATTGAAATATTACCTAGTGGGTCTACCACTTCTAGGCTTCGGAGGTGCCGAGGGCACGGCCTTCGGGAACGGCACTAGTCTAAAAATAAAACAAAACGTTAGTATTCACAAACATTTGTATAAGAAACGGAAAATATTGACTACCTACTGTTATTAGATCCGTCAGAATATCGGCGCTATTGCGATGCTTATCTTTATAGCGTCGTCGTTAAAAATAACAATAATTTTATTTGGCATTGCAAGCTGAATCATCTGATGATTCCGAACTTCGGAGGCACGGATTTCAGATCTTAAATTTAAATCTGTGTTCGGGGACAGTGGTCGGTCCCGGCTACTATTCGGATGGTAATCGTTAAAAACAACTTATATGCACTGGGCAGGCTTGGTGGGTGACGGGCTAAATTTTACATATTAACAGCGCCATCTAGCCCCAAACTAAGCATAAACATGCAACATGGGTACTAAACAACAGATAAACACAAATTATTTTTGTAAATTTATACATATTATACATAGAAACACACAGACCAATACAAACAGACATGTTTATGAACATAAAAGTTTGTAAAGCTCGGGGAAGCACCTGATGGTAAGTGATACGCCTGATCATGACATAGCGGAATTGAAGGAGTCCAACAACTAATAAACAGTTATTATTCTCCATCAATGCAGAACTGCGCCCGTCACCCGAGACAACAGATATTGGTCTCTTAATTAAAGATAAAGTATTACAAGTATTAGCCCTGAGTATGACATTTCATAGCTACACTTAGGGCCTTCTCCACGACTGTAAAGGATTTTGCTATAAAATACATATTACTAGTATCAAAGGTATGATGTATTTTGGGAATGCTGCTACCCTTTCTCTGTTGTTGTTAACGGCGCCAATATCAAGAGTGGTATTCTAAACCGCCGTCACCACACGGCTTAAAAAAAATAGGAAAGTAATATTTACACTCCAAATCTCTTAGTATCATTGCTCTTATTAACAAAAACAAAGTCTTCGTCGTTGTTTCCTGGGTGTATGCTCTTCAAAGAGGTCAGCGTTGAAGATGGATATGCCGACGGGAATTCTTTAATAGAACGAGGGACGTGCGCCGTTAGAGTTTTCTCGTCGATCGACGTTGATGACGATCCCGCTTCGTTAATGTTCGGATATAGACTCTTCGGGTTGCCAGTGAATTCGGACGAGGCAGTTGTGCTCTTCTGATTGAGGCCCGAAGAACTGTAATGAGAGATGTAATAGATTATTCAATTATAATTTTACTGCACAAGACAATGAGTACCAAATATCCCATATTACAAATTAAGAGACAAATCGCTCAAATAAGATAATTATTATTCTTCTAGTTATGTTTCGATATGACAGGAGATACTTCTAAACTGATGGTAAGCGATTTGCCTGCCCATGATAGATGAAGTGTTAAAGGATGCGGTACTTTATGTCGAGTCATGGTTTGCACCTGGCACAAGTTCGACCCCACATGAAATACCGCTTATCTTAGGGCGGGGGCGCCGCAGTACCAACTTCTTCCTCTTGACGGCATCCAAAAGAGAGCGACTCGAATCGTCGACGACGGCGACGACGGATTCCAGACACAATATTATAAAGTCTGTGACGGTTGAATATATGTAACTGCGGCGGTTTAAGGATTAATAACTTAAGATAATAATAACTAGTAACAAACCTCATAGGCGGGTCAGTGCTGTTCAACTGTGAATTTTGTCTTATTAATTGCTCTTGTTTTTCTTGCATAATTTTCTCAACCTCGATGCGTGCTGCTTCCCTTTTAACGAAAGTATTATTTAAAATCATTTATTCCACAAATATATATAAAATTGGTGTGTCTGTTTGAAATATTGATAAATGTTTTTTACTACATTCATATGAATATATTATGTACGGTACATCCACCAAAATCCATTTGCCAAGACGCGGTCTCCACTTGACTCCAGAACTCGTCTGTACCAGCGGTTCTGCGAGGTATGTGACCGGCCCCCTCCCACTTCAACTTACTGATTCAGAGAGCTATGTCGGTAACATTCGTTTTTTTGTGGATAACTTGGTAATTTTGTCGCTAAGACCTCCATCGCCCGTTGAGTGACTTTGAACTTGTGAATCAATCCTACAGTCAGTGTCAATGTATCAGCTGCGTATGTTAGTACGGGTAGGCGCAGGGGAAATAGATATTTTGAATTGTAATTGTAGAAAGGCGGTCTTAAGGGAATGGCGGCGTTTGTTAAGCGAGCCACTGACAGCTGAAATGACGACCACGACCACTCTATCAAGAGATGCAACGACGAAGAAGAAGAATTGAAGAAACGTTTGATGTTATTTTCAAAAGTTTTGCCTCATTTTTGAGGAATTACTTTACGTACATATCAGGTTATAATTTTTAAAAACCCAGTTTCTCGATTCCATCTTGTCCAGGATATTTTGATTTGGCGAAATGGTTGAGACGTCGGCTACAACGCCAAGGGTTCCGTGGTCGATCCTCGGACAGTACAAACATCTGTGTGCATGAACATGTCTGTTTGTATCGGTCTGGTTGTTTTGTATATATAATATGTATGTATTAAAAAAAAATATATAAGTATGTTTATCCGTTGTTTAGGACCCATACTACGGCTTCACGCTTAACTTGGGCTAGATGGCCTGAGTGAATGTCAGTGGATATTTATTATTAATATTTTTAAAAAAATGTGATATTTTTTGTTTATACCTGGCAGCCTGCTGAGCTGAGGCGCTGTTACTTTGGGATCTTGAAGCTCGTAAAAGCTCGGCATATTTCTGATCAAACAACGCCTTCTGTTGTTCAAGCAACCTGGCCACTTCATTTCCGCTGTAATTTGTTTGCCTGTACAAAAAAAAATTAAAAATAAAACTTAGCACCATACATACAATGATATTCTGCTATATAAAGATAGATACGCCATCCGTACCTCAAAAACGAACCGCCGAAGAGAGTACAGTTTGTAATCTTTTGTTTAGGTAAATGTACGCTCATTTGAAATATGTGTATGTGTGCTGTCACTGCATTCGGAACACTTTTTTTGATTGTTTTGGGGGTATATCACGAATCTTTACTTTTTTACATCATTGCATACATAAAGATAATTAGATTCCGCTAGTTTTGTAATGCGCCTATTCTATCTTTATTGTCTATCAATAGTACTTGTTGCATGTTTGTTATTCTACTATTTATTTAATACCATTATCGTTTTCCAATGACACGTCAAAGGATAATGATTGTGTCTCAATTATTGATATAAAATATAAATCGGTATTCCTCTACTTATTTGACGTTCGTTCGTGAATTGAGCTAAGGGTTTTTACCCACTTTTAGGTATCGCCAAACTTTTTGACCGCTCCGAACTTCTCACAAGACGATGCGCTGTTTACGAAATTCATACATTTTACTTGACTATACCTACGCAGTAAGCACTTTGACTATATTCAGAGCGGCCATAAAGTTTGGCGAGATCTGTAGTTTATGTAACTTTTGAGACTGTAGGTTACAATTTTCGTCAATTTTGAAAATTATAAGATCTTGGGACGTTTTTCGAATAGTAAAAATAAACTTCGAATACTTTGCAGAAACGATGTTTCCTTCTTTACCTTCCTCCTTCTTTATAAAACAACACAAATTTAAAGAAAAAGTTGCAAAACATGTTAAATTTTATCACAAATCTCTATAAGATAAAAAAAAAACAAAATTGTAGGTAATAATTTCTCACTATTGTGATCACAATCGCTGCGTTCTTGTACTCCCGCTTAGAGTTAAGGCCCCATAACAAAATTGTAGAAAGCCAAAGTTATGCCATGGCTCTGGAGATATCCTCATACACGACTTCAACCTCATCGTCCGAGTGTGAGGAGGTCGGCGCATATGCCTTTACCAACTTCAGGGAGTACCTGTCGGTGAGCTATAGTATACTACTCGGTTTCTTGTGACTTGTGAACAGAAAATCGACACTACCTTGGGAAACCCTATCACCTTCTCAAAGGAAGAGCCGAGAGTTCGGAGTACAGGTTCATCTTGTCCTCCCCTTCCCTTCGGGCTTCAGACAACCCTAACACTCCTTTTTCTAGTTCGGAGAGGTGATGGTTTTTATTTTTTGCAATTAGCGAGCGCAGATGGCTCTCAACTTGGCCTAACATGTTTGGGGAGAAAAGCGGCCCGGTACGTGCCAGTTATGCGAATAGGGACTGAGCGAACATACGGGGACACGCGACGAAGGCCCCCGCCGGCGGGGCCGGAACCTCCGTTGTCGGTGATAGGATAGTCGTCTATCACGTCCCGTGCACGCCGACATTTACGTGCGCGAAGTGAGATATTATTTATTATTAACTGGTGTTGTGCAATCAGCAGAGGAGACAATGAGCGAGTCTGAATGCGCTACTGCAGAGTTGAAGAAGCGTTTAGACACTAGGTACCTACTGCGAGATTATAGGCAGCCCAGAGTCTAAATAAAGGATAACATTAGGTATGAATAGGGGTCGCAAACCGGGATCCCGGATCTCGAAAATACCGGGATACCGGGCCAAATTTGGTCTTATACCGGTATTCATTTCACGAAAACATTTTCGGTATTTTCGGTTTAAGTAAAATAAATAAAAAAGTTACGCCATTTAATCGTGTCGGGCGCGCGTGATTTCGTTCACTTTGCAAACGATGATGATGACATTAACAATGACGGTTTTCATTACCTAATCGTAAGGACTAATCCTAACACGAATTCACTGGCGCACCTTAGAAATGGGAGGGCTCTGGGTGATGGCGAGATTATAGGCAGCCAGAGTCTAAATAAAGGATAACGTTAGGTATGAATAGGGTCGCAAACCGGATCCCGGATCTCGAAAATACCGGGATACCGGGCCAAATTTGGTCTTATACCGTATTCATTTCACGAAAACATTTTCGGTATTTTCGGTTTAAGTAAAATAAATAAAAAGTTACGCCATTTAATCGTGTCGGGCGCGCGTGATTTCGTTCACTTTGCAAACGATGATGATGACATTAACAATGACGGTTTTCATGTACCTAATCGTAAGGACTAATCCTAACACGAATTCACTGGCGCACCTTAGAAATGGGAGGGCTCTGGGTGATGGCGAGATTATAGGCAGCCCAGAGTCTAAATAAAGGATAACGTTAGGTATGAATAGGGGTCGCAAACCGGGATCCCGGATCTCGAAAATACCGGGATACCGGGCCAAATTTGGGTCTTATACCGGTATTCATTTCACGAAAACATTTTCGGTATTTTCGGTTTAAGTAAAATAAATAAAAAAGTTACGCCATTTAATCGTGTCGGGCGCGCGTGATTTCGTTCACTTTGCAAACGATGATGATGAAATTAACAATGACGGTTTTCATGTACCTAATCGTAAGGACTAATCCTAACACGAATTCACTGGCGCACCTTAGAAATGGGAGGGATCTGGGTGATGACGGCATTCAGAACAGAGCCTAAAAATTTGTGGACGTCCCATGCATAGGGCATTATTAGAGGTCTATAATGCCTATATCCACCAGGAAAGTGCACCGGAGACGTGGTCCAGCGACGTCATCTTGTTCTTCAAAAGGTGGATAAGAGGAGAACAGGGTGATAAAACTATCTTGAAGAGTTATAGACCAATAGCACTTCAGAGCCACGTCTATACCTAGGTTGTTTTTCAGAGTTGTGACGAATCGTCTCTCAATAAGACTTGACGAATTCCAACCACCAGATCAGGCTGGGTTTCGAAAAGGCTACAGAACCGTTGACAACATTAATAAAAAGTCAAAGTCAAAACATTTTATTTCAAATTAGGCTTACAAAAAGCACTCATGAACGTCAAAAAATATACAAAAACACAATAAAAAAACAATTAAAATACACTTCGACAGCTTATACAGAAGACCAAATATTATTGTGGACTACGAGAAAAGCGATATATCGAGGTAATGAAATGTCTCTCCAACGCAGGGACGATGACCATTCGGATCCAAGACCAGCGGACAAGACCGATCCAATGGCGTCGCAAGGTGAGACAGGTTAATGTTATTTTATCCCCGATGGTGTTCACAAACGCAAACGAGAATGTTTTTAAGATCCTGGACTGGCCTGGACGAGACGTGAACTTCAATGAAGAGAATATATCTCAACTTCGTTTTGCTGACGATATCGTCATTGGAAGAACTTGCTGAGATGCTGAACAACATAAATGAATTTTTCCGATGAGTTGGGCTAAGCAGGATTTGGACAAGACGAAAGTCATGTTCAATGACTATATCATGCCACAAGTCACAACCAATATACGTCGATGGCGTCCTTCTCGAGGTTGTGCGAAAATACGTTTACTTGGGCCAAACTATCCCAATTGGCTGGTCTTCACGGCGACGATTCCGCAATTCTTAAATACAAAAGTCTGATCAAAGCGTCCTACCCATACTAATAACATACGCAGCTGAGACATAGGACTGACTGACTGACTGTTATTGTTGCACAAATTTTAAGTTACTCAACGGGCAATAGAGCGAGCTATGCTTGGGGCTTCTCTAATAGATAAGATCCGTAATGAAGTTAAGTTATCCGCAAGAAAACTAAAGTTACCGACATAGCTCGCCGGATCAGCAAGTCGAAGTGGCAGTGGGCCGGTCACGTATATCGCAGAACCGATGGCCATTGGACAAGACGAGTTCTGGTGTGGAGAGCACGATTTGGCAATCGTGCCGTAGGACGCTTTCCGGCGCGATGGACCGTTGACTTGCTAAATATTGCTGATGGAGGCACGATGAAGAAAGCGGGAGAACGGGTTATCTGGCGTAAAATTAGGGAGACCTATTTCCAGCAGTGAATTGCAACAGGTAGAAGAGAAGAAGTACCTTCTTACTGTTCCTTCACAAATTAACTTTCTTATACTAAAGTTACCGACATAGCCCGCCGGATCAGCAAGTTAAAGTGGCAAGTGGCCGTGTGCTGGCAACGTTTGTCGCAGAACCGATGGCCGTTGGAGCAGACTTGTTCTGGAGTAGTGACGCGTTTCGGCAAGCGTAGCGTAGGTAGCCCTCCGGTCCGAGGGACCGACGTATTGAGAAAGGTCGCTGGTGGAGGCTTGATGAGAAAAAAGGAGGACCGGGATATCTGGTGCAAAATGGGGGGAGAGACCTATGTCTAGCAGTGGACTGCGATAGGTTGAATAGAATACTAAATTTGTTAAATTTGAATCTCGAAAACATCGAAAATACCGGATTACCGGTATTAGTCTGGAGCCAATACTGAAAATACCGGTTTTGCTGAAATGCTTCGGTATTGCGACCCCTAGGTATGAACCACGGTGCTCCCGTGGCTTTATTCTGAATGACTTATAGCCTATAGGCTACAACTCAAAATCAAGGACAAAATTATAGGTTGTAACGCTTTTGGAAGCAATGTGTTTTTGGGATTCCGTCGTTTGGTGCTGCCATAATTGGTTGCAGTTTGATAACCGCTAATGAGGAACCTTTGTAGTCTACAGCACATTCAATCTTCGAGATCACATTGTGCAGTACAGATTCTGTCGATTTACCTGTGAAGTAGGCGAGTTCTTAATTGTATAATGGCAGCACCTGAGGAGGTCCATCCCGTATGTACCGGAATACACGTCAGTCTCTTTTTTAGTACGAAGGATGTTAGCCTTATGTTAGGTCTGTGTGCTTTAGGTGTTATAGATAACAATTGTATTTCGATGATCCGGGGGCGACGGTTTGTCAGATTCACACGAAATTAAAACGAAACCATTGTACAATTATAGTATAGGTAACTAGCTTTTGCCCGCGACTTCGCTCGCATTAAATTCGGGATAACAGGGTACTTTCATTTATCACTATACATAGGATTTCCCCTCCCTCCAACTTTAAAGGTTTCGGGGTCAATTTTAGAATTTTTATTAGCAAAAAATATGTTATAGTGAGCTTACCTTAAAAGATAGACATATGCTCTCGCGGACTTTTTTGTAGACCTTTAAAAGGAGAACAATACTCTCATACATGACTTTTGTGTAACTTTAACCGTTTACTCAGCGTACGCAGCGGAAGCTCCAAGTATGAAAAAATACCCCCGATTTTGAAACATTCTTCATTGCTGCTCCGCTTCTATTACTCGTAGCGTGATGATATAGCCTATAGCCTTCCTCGATAAATAAGCTATCTAACACTGAAAGAATTTTTCAAATCGAACCAGTAGTTCCTGAGATTAGCGCGTTCAAACAAACAAACAAACTCTTCAGCTTTATATATTAGTATAGATTAGTGCCATCGAATATTCTGGTTAGGGAATTGCGAATTAGGAAACTGAATCATCAAGTTAAGAAAGATGATTCAATGCTTTGAAGGGCACATGATGCCGTTGTTTGATCCCAGCTACAATATTATGATGATGGTGATGATACACAGTTATCAAAAAACCAATACGTAAGTTTCTAGAATTCAATAGGTATATTTCAAGTTAGTAACAATGCATACCTATGGAATTATAAAAACTAGAACACATACCTACTTCCCACTATAATATTATGTTAATGATAATGTTCTTACCGATTACTTTTTGGTGAACTTGAGTGCTCGTTTCCCATAGTTTAAAAACTTGCAAACACTTATTTCGCTATTAACTAGCAAGTACCACACATTTAGGTAAAAAGACTACCTGCAATAATTTTATAGAAATGCTAATGCAACGAAGTCTTGACAAAGATAAACATGATTTCTCTACGCTTACTAAAATCGCCTAGCTATACAAATGACAAAGGTTTGTTTGACTAAATCGCCAACACATATACTTAAAACTGTACAACATAATACAAGCATAAAAAGACTATGTTGAGAGCCGTAAGGAGTAGTGCTGATAAGTTATTTATCGGTTTAAACAACTAATTGACGACTGTGCTCGCCAAACGGTGCACATGTGTTATCTTAATGTTTGTTGGTAGTGAAGCTAGCTAGTGCAATGTTGATATCGATTTCGATAAATATATCGATACTACACTACCCTTACACATACAGTTATCTGTGTGCAAATGTTTTAATGTATGTTGTATGGCAATTCTGGAACCGTAAGTGTCATGGGCAGCGGAAATTTACTTAATCAGCTCCATGCTTATCATGAGCGCAGATTAGTTTTGCCACCTACTTATGTATTCTATACACTCACTGATCAAGAGATACTACGCGGTACTAGACAAGCCAAGTAACTGGGAGCAAAATTGGCGATGTCTTCAAGCCACCCCACAGAGCAGATACTTCAGCAATGGAGATGTTGAAGTGGAGGAAAGAGTGAAGGATTCATTTATCCAGCCGAAAAAGAAAGCACCAGGACATCATGGTATTACCCCCATGGACACAGCTTCCCGGATGGGCCAGCCTTTCTGACCAGGCTATACAATGACGTGTTGTGCTCCGACCACTTTCATACCATGGAATGATGCTGTCAAGGGATACACAAAATCGCCTTCGATATGAACCGGGGATATCACTCAGCCAGCACCGTGCTTTTAGGCGTGGAGAAAGCCTTCGATAAAGTGTGTTGAAATATCTAGTGTTAATCCACTGAATTGACAATTTTGTAAAAAAAAAGTATATTCTGCATGGCAGTATAATTAAATAGTAAAATTAAATTAAAATAGCATTTCCAGAACCGTATCTTAGCGATATAAGTACATCCCTAAACAAGTAAAAAAGAAAATACTAAATCAGTATGCTCGAGCATGGTATGCCCCATCCATAGACAAAAAATGTTTTTCTTTTATAGGATGAGAATACTGTTTGCTAAATATTAGCATCATTAAGTGACTATTTTTAAGCACCTAAATATATAATTTTACCCGTCAGACATTATAATATAATAAATGCCACATAACTGCTTTGGACAGTCTGCAGATCGCAGTGTTGTGATGGGACTCGAATCCAAAATTAACATTCGATTCAGTTCAAACCACAGTCAAAATATTCGAATCGCGACCCGAGTTGACCATTGATTTGAATTGATTTTGATTGTTCAATTCGTATCAAATGATGATTCGCATCAGTACGAAGAACGTTTATGACTATTGAAATCAATTCCACGCTATCCGGTCCGTGACAAACTTAGACGAAGTTTTTTTAAAGTTGCATAAGTAACTTTATTTTTATTTTTGTGAAGTATAGTACTTACGTTTGTAATTTGGACAAGATGGATTGGATTTTTCAATGGTTTTAACAACGTTCTGTGGAGTTACTGAATGGAATTGTCATACAGGGGATTTCTAAAACATCTTTAAATAACCGTACTTCTTATAAATGTTTTTTATCTTGTTGAAATTTATTTTGTTTTAAGTCATCATCATCATCATCAGCTCATTAGACGTCTCCACCGAGGGGCACGAGCCTACCCGTATAGGGTGATTAGGCCTTAGTCGTCCACGCGCCCAGTGCGTGTTGGACGACTTCACAAACAACCTTCGAATCTCTTCGCAGGCGTGCGCAGGTTTCCTCACGATGTTTTCCTTCACCGTAAGAGCGTCGGATAACGTACATATATTTTCTAAAATTCGAAAATACATTGGTACGTGTCGGGGTTTGAACCTCAGATCTCCCGGTAGGAAGGCGACAGTCCACACCACTGAGCCACCGACGCTCGATTGTTTAAGTAATCAACATTTCTCTAGTTTTATTCAGTAACACTTGCCTATTGTTTTAGTACGGCACTTCATTCTAATGAGCCTTTATGTTATAAGTTCGCAATAAGATGATTAATATATATAAAATACAGACAAATTTATAGTATTCATATTTATATTATCAAGAATGTATAAAAATCATTTCACTACCTCTGAAATATTATATTCAAAAATAAGTTTTCGTTTATAAAATAAAACTTACACAAACTTCATTCCTGCGTCGCCCAGGCTTTCCGCGTAACGCTGATTCAAACCGATGGAATTAATTCAAATCTGAGTTTATGAATTAAATTCGGGTCGATTTTAATTTTTAATTCACCATAATTCCAGTGTTTTCACATTGAGGGGGAAGTTCCCCTTCTGAGGGGAAATTGGGGTTCAGAGGGGAAGATATGAAAAGGGGAAATTACGGGAAATCATGGAATAAAATATACCCTATAGTATTGCAGAAATTTTCAGAACATTTTTTTTTGCCATCGCGTACTAGCGTGTAACCCTATTAAAGAAACAGTACAGGTGGCGTATACTTACCCTTATTTCTATTCCGTACAAGGCCATCAATACTATTCTTGGCTAAAATGTGTATGCTGATTGCATAAACTGTCTTAGAATTAGAGGTGAGTATACAGCCCCAAGTTTTTATATTTATGATAAGGCTATAAACAAAATATGAACATTTATAACTACTATATTTTATTCATGCTTGGTATTTTTTTTTAGAACGGGCCTCTAGTGTGTTACTATAGTATCTCCAACCCCATGGGCTATTACTAATGCCAAAATTAAAAACTAAACCAGGTAAAGAATTTGAGGGGAAAAAAGTCTCTGGAAGGGGAAATCAGAATTGAGACATGTGAAAAGGAAATTATTAAAGTGGAAACACTGCTTAATTCTAATCAATCAAACGTCATTCGGGTTAGGGATGATCGATCTTAGAAAAACATCGATGTTGACATCGATCTTACCATAGAATCAAAAGTACCGGTGTACGATAAATATCGATCGAAAGACATCGATATTCCTAAAACATGGATTTTTATGTAAACAAATCAAACTGTTATTATATTTATTTAAAATGATTAAATAAATCACTTTTACACCTAGAAATCACAAAAATCATTAGAAATATTAACATTCCAGTTTTTAGGGACACTTTGTTACAAAATTAACTTTGACAAACTTATTCGCAAGGCTGTGGTTTTAGTTCGATTATTGTGATTAGTATCATCTAGTGGAAAACAGTTGAAACTTGATAATCATCTGCTATGGACTTTGCATTATTTACTGATATATAGTTGAAGCTTCAAATTAATACACCTACTGAACGCTAGACCTTTCGATATTTTATTCAGATATCGATGTCAACCCATCGATGTTAAAATATCGATGATTTATAGTAAATTATCTCGGAGTAATTAGACGTTAGTAGTGGTGATCATTATTACGATAGCAATTAATTTAATGCATTATTTTCATTTAATGGATAACACTGTTATTGGATGCTGAAATAATGAGCTATCATTAATGCCTGTTATTGATATAACACCCTGTTTCCGCGCCGTGTATGCGCCTATCGCGTCCCGCGTCGCGGCGTCGCAATAAGCCAATAGCAGCAGTTTAGCGCCAAAAAATCGCGCTGTTGCCACATTTCGTATAACGCTCGCCCGCCCACTCACCTGTAATTTCACGATGCGTCTTCTGTTTACATGTTGTTTTGAGTTTATTGTTTCGCGGGCATTGCTTGCTATTGCGTAAGCGAGTCGATTTTAATTGTTGTTTTTAAACTTTCGTGAGTTATTTAATTGTGTAAATAGGTATATCTTTGCTTGTACTTTTAGATATGATTTTGTTAGTGTTTAATTAAGTGTGTTGACTATTGTACAGTTTGTTTGATTAGTGTAAATAAACATTGTGAAAATGTCTGATAGGCGAATTACCGCAAATATTTGGAACTATTTTGACGTCATTGATAAAGCCAATAAAAAGGCAATTTGTAAATATTGTAAATCTGCACTTGCGTACAAAAGTACGATAACAAATTTGAAAATACACCTAAGCAAGAAACACAAGATTTCTGTTAATAAAAAAAAATAATTCTGCCAGTCCTAAGCCTGTGCAAAGTATGAAGGAAAGTTTATTGACCTTTTATTACATTTTAAGCTCACGACGTAATACATAACATCCATTGTTATTTCAGGATTAATTAATGTTATCTTTAAAAATTAATGAATTATTTGTTTGACTATTTGCCACAAAAAATAACAGATAATGATAACAGTTTGCAATAACAGTTATTGGAATATAATTTAGCAGTGTTATTCATTATTTTGAAACAGCCGTTATTGCCATCGCTAGATGCTAGAGTAGAGTCTAATAACTCCAAGTAATACATCGACGTTTATTCAACATCGATGAATATCGATCATCCCTAATTCGGGTCCCATCGTTTTTATTATTATCTGCTTCAGCTTTTTCATTGTTTATTTATTTAACTTTTTACATTTTACATACTCTTTGTTTATTTAATATAAAAGTATATTGTATTTGTGCATTATATTCTTTAGGTTGAGTTCTGATATTTATCGTAAAAATAACAAAGAAGTAGAATGCCGCATTTAAGAATTGAAACGAATATTCCGAAAAGTAAAATCCCACAGGATTTTCTAAAGAAGGCCAGTGCAACTATTGCGAAATCACTTGGAAAACCTGAGCAGGTAGATTCTTTACTTTGCTCGTCCCAATTAAATGCAGTAGATAGTGAAATCTGAAGCCAAAAATTTACCGAGGTCAAATAAATGTCAAACATAACAAATCTGTGTTAAAAACTTCATATAGTTTTGTGAGCGTCTTCATATTTTGCTATCTCTACTAGACAAGAAAATACTGAACTAATTGATACTATTAATTGGATAGCTAACACACCTCCAGTAGTATACTCAGAATAGTCAGTTGAGGAGCTTTAGATGTGTGGTACCGGCAGATAAGAATACAACCACAACTCTCGATACCTAGCGTAGGACTGTAGGTGCTATAAAAGGTGGCTTAGTGACAAAAGAAGAAATTAGTAGGTACAGCTTTCTCCAGCCCAATCCCTATGCATATAGATTAAGCCATAATACTTCACAGGCGATGCAGGTCCTAAGTATAGTAATGCACTGTCACTATCTGTTCATGTAAAAGTAATTTATGACTTGTTAAGGGACATTTTATAATTTTATTAATGTGTTAAAATAATTATGTTTCCGTAGTTTATCCCTACCAACAGTTTACTGCAGTTTACTTACAGATGGTAATGTCATAAAAAAATTTTCTTTTTCAGAATAATTAAAATATAATTGTAAGGTGTCTAATAATATTTTTTATGTAGTAACCTCTAGTACTGTTTCAATAAGAAGGCTAAAGAATCAGTGACTTTGCGAAACTGTTGAATCTATAAAAATACAGTTATATTGTTTTTATTTTCAGTACTGTGTGGTGTCTGTTATACCAGATTTAAGCATGAGTTTCAGTAGTACCACAGAAGCTTGTGCTATAGCTAATCTCATGTCTATTGGTGCTCTTGGAGTAGAACAAAACAAGAAACATGCGAAAGTGTTGTTTGAACTTGTTGAAAAAGAACTAGGGGTTCCATCTGACAGGTAAAAACTACTTATAAAGAGATGTCTTTTATGTTTGTATTTGATATGGAATTCTTTAATTTATTGTTATTTTCAGGATGTACATAACATTTCAAAATGAGTCCACCAGCGATGTTGGATATAAAGGAACTACATTCCATGATTTGTTTGGATAAGTGTAGTAATTTTCATTGTTTACACATTAACACTTTTGATATCTATTTTTTAAATATTATATCTGATGGTTAATACAAAATTATCTTTACCTGCATTTAGTCACCTCATTTTGTATATAATTTGACAACCAATAAAATAAAATAGGTGAAAAAATGTAATGATAATGTTGACATCAAATATGAAAGTATATATAATGTAGTGGTAGTGATTAGTTGCTCTGTGATAGGTATGTTTCTATATTGTACAAATGTATAAAAACTTCAGTGACTACTCATCTTTTTATTGAATAAATAAGCAAAGCACATTATTAATAAAAAATATTTATTTCATATCCCTGGTCTTACATAAAGAGATCTACTTAATTTTTAAAGAGGCAAGCAAAATTTGTTTTTCTTGTACCTACCTACAAAAGGGCCCATATGTTTTCTCCCTATTCCCTAATTTTTTTCCAGCAATGTTGCAAAAAATCTAAAAAAAAGTATTGAACTTACCATGCCCAGATCAAGAGATTGACTCTCAAATCACTAGACGACGGAGGCAGTTTATTGACCACTACATTATTTGTGTAGTGATTATTAGGTCAACATATAATGACATATAGTGTTCCATAATATTTTGGAAAAGCAAGTCTTGACATAGCAGTGTCCTCATAAGCGCACACTTCTGGTAGATGGACATCCTGATTCAATAAAGTTACTTTTATTCTTGGGAATTCAAAATTACATATAAATAAAATTGCAGTGTCTAGTTGTAATACTAAAATAACGGTTTTTAGGGTTCCGTAACCAAGTTGCAAGAAACGGAACCCTAAATTAAATTAGGTATAGATTCGTTAAGTCTGTCCGACCGTATCCGTATGACACACCCTTTTTTCTCTGAAACTATTAGAACTACACTGTTCAAAACTTTGTAAGTATATGTTAGTGATGTGAACCAGTGTCTAATAACCTTAAAATCAAAAAAAAAATCAAAATCAAAATTCTTTATTCAAATTAGGCTTACAAAAAGCACTTATGAACGTCAAAAAATATACAAAAATATAATAAAAACAATTAAAAATACTAAACTAAAAATATGAATTTTGATGCTTTGAAAAAAAGCGCTTCAGTGGATTGGCCTGTTGAGAAAGAAGCACCCAAGAAAACTCAACAGTGTAGCCTTTTTTAAAAACAATTACTTAATGTAACAATATATCACAAACACTGAAATAGCTGAGCAATTTAAGACCAAGGATTTTTATCACATAAATATTCGTCAATAGTGTAGTACCCTTTTTAGAAAGGTGGTTTTTTATTCTAGCTTTAAACATGTGTAAAGGTAACTCGACAATATTTTGCGGTACCTTATTGAAAAACTTTATACATCTTCCTATAAAAGATTTACCTACTTTATGTAGTCTCAAGTCCGGAACAGCAAGTTTGTTTCTATTCCTAGTATTAAAATTGTGTGAGTCACAATTTTTTTTAAAGGTATGATAGTGTTACGGACGTAAATTAAATTTTCATAAATATATTGTGATGCTACAGTCATTATATTTATTTCTTTAAAAAGTTCCTTAAGAGAGTCACGGGGTCTAAGGTTGTAGATAAAACGAATAGCTCTTTTTTGTAGTACAAATATTGTATTAATGTCGGCAGCTGAACCCCACAACAGTAGACCATATGACATGACACTATGAAAATAACTGAAATAAACCAATCTTGCTGTTTGTACATCTGTCAAAAGCCTTATCTTCCTAACAGCATAAGCTGCCGAGCTAAGTCTACCAGCCAGTGATTCAATGTGAGGCCCCCATTGTAACTTTGAATCTAAAGTTATACCAAGAAATGCAGTGGAGTTTACAAGTTCCACTTGATCATTATTCAAAGTTATGTTAGTCTCGACCAGCCTTACATTGGCATAGTGAATTTTATACATTTAGTTTTTTGCATTAAGTAAAAGATTATTAGCAGTAAACCAATGCATTACTTGAGACAGAGCTCTATTTACATCGTCAAAAATCGCCTTACGTCTGTTAACATTAAAAATCAATGACGTATCATCAGCAAATAGAACTATATCCGAAAGACTTTTACAATAGTAAGGGAGGTCATTTATATATATTAGAAATAATAGAGGGCCTAAAATTGAACCCTGGGGTCCCATGCGCAAAAGGGCACCATGCGACTTTGTGCCATTAATACAGACTTTTTGAACTCTTTCAGAGAGGTAAGATTCTACAAGACTCAATGAGCATTCTGATACACCGTAATGTCTCAACTTTAATAAAAGTGTTTTATGGTCGACGCAGTCAAAAGCTTTAGACAAATCGCAAAAAACTCCTATTGCATCATGTTTGTCCTCCCAGGCATCAAAAATATGCTTAATAAGTGCAATCCCAGCATCAGGTATATTTTTATTTTTTGTGAAGCCAAACTGTTTCTCATGTAATAATTTGTTAACGTTAAAATGTGAAAGCAACTGATTGAATATAATTTTCTCAAATATTTTACTTAATGCAGGTAAAATAGATATGGGCCTAAAGTTAGATGGATCACTTTTATCACCGGAAATAATGGTATTAATTTACTGTATTTCATTAAATTTGGAAAGAGACCTTTATCTACACAAGTATTAAATATCAATGCTAGATGGGGTGCAATACTATCAATAATTACTTTTATGATATGAGTAGAAATACCCCATAGATCTTCTGTTTTTTTAATATTTAATTCCTTGAAAGTTTTGGTTATTGTGTCTGGAGTTATGTGCTTAAAGCTAAAAATTTTTTTGCATTCAGAAACACTAGATGTCAAAAGAGAGCCAGCAATGGAAGAGCTTGAATTTAAAGTGCTGGTTGTTTCAATTGGAATATTGGTAAAATAATTTTCAAATACACTAGCTACTTCGAGATCCGCGCTAACAATATTATCGTTAATTTTAATGGAGAAATTATTATCGCGACTCTTATTCTTACATGTTTCTTTGTTAATAATATTCCAAGTGGCTTTAATTTTATTACCAGAACCTATTATTTTGTTACGCAAATAGATCGACTTGGCTGTGTGACAAACTTTTTTAAAAATTTTTGAATAATTTCTAACAAAGGCAATAAATATTGGATCCGAAGATGTAGCTTTCAAGTTATATAAATTAAAAAGTATATTTCTACTTTTATATATGCCTGGTGTCGCCCAATCACAGAATTTGGATTTGAAATTATTTACTTTAATTGATTTTGTTAAGAATATACAATCATAGGTACTTTTGATAACATTAAATAAGTTTTCATATAAACTGTCTATATTTGATACATTATAATGCAATTGAGAAATTTTTTGGTCAACAAGAGCCTTGTATCTATTAATTCGGTTCTTATTTACTGGCCTATAAACAATATCTATATTTTTAGAGACATGACAGTGCTCAAATTGTGCCCACTGTCCACTATGGTCTGATTGTAAGCAATTAATTATTGCTTTTTGAAGTATAATATTTTCACAAAAAATGTTATCTAAGCAGGTAGCTGTAGTAGGAGTAGCTCTTGTAGGCTCAGCGAATTGATAGGTTAAATTAAAAGACTTAAACAAATTAATAAACTGGACAGAGTTATGCGACGATTCTAAAATATTTATGTTGAAATCTCCACATACAATTACCTTCTTGGTTGATTTACAAACCTTTTTTAGAACTTCCTCCATAGTGGTCTCAAATAAGTTATAATCAGAAGATGGAGGTCTATATACACAAACTATAATAAACTGCTCAAGCTCTATACAGGAAAGTTCAATAGTTCGCTCAATAGAGTGTTCAACAATATCTTTGCGTTCTTTAAATTTTAAATTATCTTGTAATAGTATAAGTGATCCACCTCTAATAGCAGACACTCTCATAAACAAACTACCAACTTTATAATTATCTATATTAATATAACAATTATGTTGCCTTATCCAGTGTTCAGTAAGACATAATACATGTACATTTTTATGTTCTAAGAATAACCCTACTTCTAGGTCTTTGCCAGAGAATCCTTGTATGTTCTGATGAACTACATTTAAATAATTGCTAATTGGCTTCTCTGTTGTCAAATGCATAGTCTTAGATATGCAAGAGTTTGCCTCTATTGTCTTATTATCTAATTTAAATGATTTGGAACAAATTCCAAAGTCCTTAAAGTATTTTTATTCTGCTCAAAAAAAGCAGGCTGTATAGCCATATTATTGGCTAAATATTTAAAATAATAAGATAGCGAGTTTGCTATTTGTCCCTTAAAATAATTAGAAAGATAATAATTATCTTTTGTCACTAAACAATTAAAATTTAACAATTTATTAATGTCAATCAAATGTAATAATTTATTATTGGTAAAAACTATTGAATCCAATGTCAAATTTAGTTTAAATCTAATATTATTTTCTTCCTGCGGCACATTCTTACTGTATGGTAATGTGAACAAAATAATTTTACTAACATTCAATAAACACAAAGAATTATAAAATTTTATCAGGTCCTTTTTGTTCATATCACCACGGTTGCCTACAAATATGATTAATATTGTATTACTATCAAATGAATAATTCAAAATTTTTTTTATCAATTCAGAGTAAGGCACTCCTGGTGAACAATGATTAAGCACTCGCTGTCCCAAACAAGTACTCAAAATTTGGCCCATATGTTTTCCTATACCATCGCTAAACATAACTATATTACTATCACTTTGTTTACATAATTTACTATCAAAAGACCTATCAGGATTGTTGGATGTCAATGGGGAGGGACCGACACTGGTACCATAACCTGTCATTGAACCAGATGGACAGTCCGGAGAGTCAGTGACTGAGTCCGGGCTACCCATAAGCTGATTCATCGCAAGAATATGTTCAGCATATTCCTTCTTGTTCAAATTATACATATTTGTGATATGGTCTAATTGTTCTTTGAGACTATTGATTTCTGACTGAAACAAATTAATTTGAGTCTCATGCTTTAATAAATTATTATTTAACATTATGGAATACACATCTAATTCATCACCCAAACGTCTGCGCTCATTTATACATTTAACATTGCTATATGTTCGGTTTTGCCTCTTTATTAATTTCCTAGTTTTATTTATAAATCTATTTATCCTAACATATTTTCTATACTTGTATTGTAAACTTATATTGTAAGTATTTGTATACTTAAAATAACCGGTTTTTGTTAAATTATAAAATATATCCAAACACGAGTATGTAGCATTTGAAATGTTGTCTATGGTAAGGGAATCCTCTGATGTCCGATTTTCCGTACGTACCAGACTACAACAAGTTAAGACTCCTTCATTACTCCCGGTGTCCCATCATTATTGGTTTTGCTTCCGAATTGTTTGAAATCGACATACATTTTTGCGATAAAATGCCTAATGTAAATTAAAAGGTGTTGAATAGGGGGAAAGTAAAAGGAATCAATTACAAGAAATCATTTTGAGAAGATAGAAGTATTTGACTATGATAATTGCTAAGATTTCATTTTGAACTTGCAATTGCATTTATTATATTTGATAAAATAAATACTGATCTTTAATTAAATGTTGTTCGATTTTAAAGAAAAACCTAAATAACTTTAAACAGGTTTTTTAAATAAGTAATCGTATAAAACCGGTGTCAAAATTTGCAATCAGTTCACATCTCTAGTATATGTATTCTGTGAACCGCTTTAAGAGCTTCTAAGGTTTAAGGATCCAATTAGAAACCTCCGTGTAGAGAACTAACACGTGTAGTTTTTGAAAATGTATTTAGGTTTACAATATCAGGTTTTTATTAATAAATTTTGTGCTCAGATGTACGCAATTTGTCCATAAATTTTCCAAGTCCAGAATAAAATGACAGATCTGAAATTCGATATTTGTGCACTTTTTGACTTTTGAGCTGTGCTGTCCAGTGTTGACCCCCTTTTGTGGCTAGATCTAGCACTCTTTAGTATAGGTTAACTCCTTTTTCAACGATATAGCCTGAAAAGGGCAATCTAGCCATTTCTGAAAATATCACCAAATTATGGAGTTTTTGACATGCAAAAACTACTTTTTGCTATTTCACGATGGCGTTTTTAAGACACCATAAAAATAACGGCTATGTTTATATTATTTCAGCATTTTCAGAACATAAAATCCTTTTTCTAAAACTAAGGTGGCAACACTAGTGCTGTCAAATTGCTGTCATTTGATCAAATAATGTCTTTTATATATAAAGTTTGTGATCACATTAAATAAATGTGAAGTGCAAAAGGCTTAATATAATTGAAGAATCTCATTTATCAAAACTTCTCAGTTGCCTTGTGAACTTTTTGGACTGGTTGATATATAATTTCTGAAAAATGGAGGTGGATAGAAGTGTGGAGGATACTCCAGCATCCCAAAGACTTACAAACGATGATTTTAGAAAGCTTCTCATGACTCCGAGGTCTACGCCTGCTGGTGGTGCTCATCCGCTGGCTCTGTTCGTGAGGCTATGGCAATGCTGGGTAAGTACTGATTAAGGACTATTAAGAATCATAATGTAGAAATCTTTATGGCAATAGATTTTATTATTTTTTTGTCGATTTAGAGTGGTACTATTATTTCTTATAATTTTTTCATTGTAATTTGTAAGTTAGAATTCTGTAATATACTTTTTTATAGGTCTATGCCACCACCGACTGAAACAAAAGTGAACTGCGACGCAAAAGAAGTCCTATTATGCAGCACTTAAAAACAAGAAGACAACAAGCTAGCAGAGCTGGCCGAAAAGTACAGGGACAGAGCTAGAGAGAAGAGATGGGTTGAATGAAATTGGTCCTACTGATCCTACGAGTAACACCAGTAGTGCATACAGGTTTGTTTTATAAATACATAAATAAATATTCCACTGACCGTCCATAGGCTACAAGTCATCCAGAACAAGTTCATGCATAGGGCCACGGAGACCGTGGTTCTACGCAACTTGAATCTTCATTTAGACTTAGGGCTGCCTATGATTTCGCAGTACCTAAAGTTGGCGTCCCAACGCTTCTTCGACTCGGCAATAGCGCATTCAAACTGCTCATTGTCTCCTCTGCTGATTATTCAACAGCAGCTAACAATAATAATATTTCACCTCGCGCGCGTAAACGTCGGCGTCCCGGGACGTGCTAGACGATCCGGACGACCCTACCACGGTCGCCGCCGCATCGGCGGCCGAAATAGCTAAATCACTAAAATTAAACTCCACAAACCGACAACGAGATTCCGCCCCGCCGGCGGGGCCATCGTCGCGTCTCCCTGTAAGTTCGCACAGTCCCTATTCGCGTAACCGGCATGTGCCGGGCCGCTTTTCTCCCCAAACATATTAGGCTACCAAGCCCCCGCACCGCCTAAGCCGAGGTTCGAGTCCCGTTCGGGGACGCCCTTAGCTGTTGTGTAAATATAAGGCTGAGAGCCATCTGCGCTCGCCACTTGCCCGGTGAAGCTGTAAAGGCATCTAAGGCTAACAGCAGTAGTCAGTTCGAAAAAACCTGTGATTCTAATTTCTAAATGATTGTGGTAACCATTTTGTCACTGAGCTGCATCTGGGCTCTCTTACACTGCTTTAAATACATCTATTTCTTCATTTATAACATTTGTGGTTGTAAAGCTTTGTTCCGAGCCAAAAATCCAAATATATTTATTCAATTTAGGTCTATTTATTTTTGTAATTATATGTATATTATATAATGTAATATTTGATTTACCATTGAACAGTGTAACAGTAAATATGTTCTTAATACAAATACTCACCTTTCATCACATCATCATTGCCAATGGAAAGGAATATCATATACTGGGGATTTCTCCAGGAAGATTTTAAACTTTTAGGGCTGTAAAAATGCCAGGTCTTTTGTATCTACACAATTACCATAAGAAATTATCTCGTCATAGATAGACAAGATAATCTTTTGATACTCAATAGGAATGTTAAATGTTTGACACTGCTTGTCCATTCAGCTAATTGTATGGTTATGTTTATTTTAGTTACTTTAAATTCAATGCAGATGTTATTCATTTTCTAGATTGTAAAATAATTCCTGTTTAATGAATTTTAAAAATCAAAATTGTTTTGTTTTTTAGAGCTGTTGCGCCTGACCTGAAATCGGGATGGATGCAAAAGAAAGAAGAAGACAACTTATTCAGGTATGATTGATTGATCAATAATAACAAAATCAATAATCATTTATTGTATAAATTATGGATTTTCAAAAATGGTTTTATTGTAATCTGCCAACACCAATTAAAATTTTAATAAAAAAATATTATTTGTCTAATATAATTTCATTTGGTATAATATTATCCACTGTCTTATTTGTTATTTTGGATCGGCCATGGTGTTCCTTGCTAAAAATAGTTTATTTGTTAATAATTTTCATGTAATATAATTCATGGGATGTTGGATCAATGACTTGCGATAGGTTGCTGGTATAGGCTCAATGAGAAAAGCAGAGAATCAGGATATCTGGCAAAGTTTAGGAATACTAATGTCTAGCATTTCTTGCGATAGGTTACTAAAAACTAGATAAACATACTTATATATATTTTTATTTGGTTAATACATATTTATACATAGATAATATTATGGACTGTAAAATTGAATATTTAATAATTTTTTATTTTCATTAAGGAATCAAATATCTTGGTGGTGACATGGAGCACACTCACTTGGTGAAAGGGCTCGATTATGCCTTCTGCAAAAGGTAATATATCTATTTTTAATAATATATTGGAGCCTCAGAAAAATGATATTGGCTATCTGAGGCACATGCATTGAACTTGGCAGTTTAAGTTTGCTTTTGCTGTTGAGTTCTCTTAAACTCAACAGTAGGTACCTATCTGGAAATAATTGACGACTTTTGAGTTTTCTTTATAAAAAAAAACAGAACCATTACAGTGTTTACGTACCCAATGATTTAAAATATTGTTTGTATAGTAAGTAGCTATAAATAAAATTATTTATACCAATTATAAGTCCTTTGTTAAAATTTAATTTGGGTTTAGGTAGTTTACATTGATGTTCAGGTTTTATTAATCTAGACGTAAAGTCAGTACTTAGTAGTAAATGTTTACTGTTAATCATCATCTGTTGCCTTGGCAATAAAAAATATTCAAATTAATATCCATACATGGGACATGTACTGCAAGGGACATTAAGTAACTTCATCTGAACAAGGAGCGTCCTGCCGATAGAAATTGTCCAAACTGCAAGGCAATAAAATGATCTTCCTGGTTCCGTGTTTCGCGAAACGTACAATTTGGGATTTATCACGGCAAGAGGGAATAGACATTAATTGAGTTTAATAAATAAATATCCACTGACATTCTCACAGCGCCTCTAGCACCAAGTTAAGCGTGAAGCCTGTGGATATACTTTTTTTTGTAAATACATACATATTATACATAGAAAACACCCAGACCAATACAAATGTAGATGTTCATGCACACAAATGTTTGCACTGCCTAGGGATCGAACCCGAACCTTGATGTAGTAGCTGACGTCTCACGTCTCAACCAGTACACCAAATGGGTCGTCAAAAAGTTTGCGTATTACACCTTAGGTTGCATTGTTACTTTCCATCAGGTAATATAGCAGCACACGCACTGAAATTAATAGTAAAAAGAACAACTATCGACTCTGAAGTATCCTATAACCAGGTTATGGTCTGGAAATTCTCAGTGATGTAAGACATGTTAAAGTCTTCTATCAGTAGGGGACTTGGGAGATACAGTATGAATATTTATAGGTACGATCGGAGATAACTACCGTGAACAAGAACAAGAAGCTGAAATGGAGCGGTTAGTGACAGCACCCGTGGAACCCGTTAAAGAAAAGAAAAAAGAAGAAATTGTGGTAGTGAGTATATTTATTATTACCGCCTGTTCTACATATGGTGTTATACTAAGTGGTAGACTCGGTACTCTTGATAGGTACGAGAGACCTAACATCTGTTGTCTCGGGTGTCGGGCGCAGTTGTGCTTGATGAAGAATAATAACTGTTTATCAGTTATTGGTCTCAATCAATAGCAAACCGCACAGACCTGGTCAGGAGTATCACTTACCATTAGGTGAGCGTATGGACCGTCATGAACATAAATAAAAAGAAAGTGTTATGTACTGGCGTGAAACGTTGTGTTCGTTGAGTGAGTAAAGTTACCGGAGGCCCAAAAATCACCCTTCCATCTCTCCCTTAGTTAAACTAAAACTAACTATATGTACCATCTCGCTCAAAAAGTGTCCGCGGCAAATTCTGCCCATCGCGTCAGTTGGGCAGAATGTTCATTTATAATCGCGTCACTCGCTACATGTCAAAATAGCATAGTAGTGTGCTAGTTAGTTAGTTAGCTTTGATTTTGCACTCTGGGACACCTATGGGTGCCTATGCTAGCCTATGCTCGTTGCATATTTTTTTGGGCTGAGAGCCATCTGCGCTCGCCAATTGTCCGGTGAAGCTGTAAACGGAGGTACCAATGTATTTTGCGCGTAACAATGTTTATTCGAATTTTCGTTATTATATGTACCTACGTTTATCCGACGCTCGTCACCGTAAGGTGAAAGAAAATATCGTGTGGAAACCTGCGCACGCCTGCGAAAAGATTCAAAGGTTGAGCGTGAATACGGCCACCTTATACAGGTAGGCTCGTACCCCTCGGGGCATTTAATGAGCTGATGATGAAAGTAATGTAGTTTTATTCTGTGGATATACTTTTATTATGCAGAAATATATTTAGGCGTGAGCCTAAATTGTAATGTGTAAAAAATATTCTTCCAAATGTATCATCATCATCAGCTCATTAAACATCCCCACCGAGGGGCACGAGCCTACCCGTATAGGGTGATTAGGCCTTAGTCGTCACGCGGGCCCAGTGCGGATTGGACAACTTCACACACAACCTTCGAATCTCTTCGCAGGCGTGCATGAAGGTTTCCTCACGATGTTTTCCTTCACCGTAAGAGCGCCCGATAACGTACATATATTTTCGAAAATTCGAAAATACATTGGTACGTGTCGGGATTTGAACCTCAGCCCTCCCGGTAGGAAGGCGACAGTCCACAATACTGAGCCACCGACGCTCTTCTCCAAATGTATAAATATTCAAAATCACTTTTTGGATCAATAATATATAAAAATATTTCAGCAGAAGAAGAAATGCAGTTTCAAACAACGGTGGGGAAGAATATTTATAATATGATTTTAGAACAGAGGTAAGTGTGTTTATAAGCTTAATATTGATAGTAGGTATCTAGGCCCATTTAGCCACGATGGATCATTGGTATGGACTGTTACTTCCGATCTGGAGGGTGCAGATTGCAATCTAGCCACATACCAATGGATTTTTTGATTTTCGGAATTCATAATTTGGTTTGATTGTTTAAATCTAAAAAAATATAATGGTTATCTAACCCAACACTGTCCACTTCGCGGGCCAATTCGTACTAGGCTCTACGTGAGCTTAGTACGAATTGGGTTACAGCCCTAACTTGCCATTGCCAAAATGTGCCTGTTTCCCACAGTGGAAAGAGACTGATGATGATGAAATTGCATAATGATCGTTTCGAAATTACTTTTGGCACTTAGCAAATAAATACATAAAGCGCACGCCTTGTTTCCGAAGGGTAGGATGAGCGGTCCTGACACACTTCCTTAGATAAACAATAAACTAACTAGATGCACAATCAGGAAAAAAATATCAACCAAAAAATTGGCCAAGCGCGAGTCGGACTCGCCCGTGGAGGTTCCGCAGCAGCAAGTAACATAAAATAAATCATCATCATCATTTTCAAGACCTACACATTGATACGTGTGGGTATGACGCATAAAAATTTCGAGTTTCAGTTTAATGTATGGGGAACCCCAAAAATATATATTTTTCTTTCTTATCAAAACCTTATAGCGGTTCACAGGATACATATACTTACAAAGTTTGAATAGTGTGGTGCTCATAGTTCCGGAGAAAAAAGGGAGTGACATACGGACGGACAGACAGACAGACATGACGAATCTATAAGGGTTCCGTTTTTTGCCATTTGGCTACGGAACCCTAAAAATGATCGAGCCGCATGACACATACGTTGAAATAAAATTATTCATTAAAATGTTGACCTTATGGCGTCATTAAAAGGTACAAAATCAAAAGCACGAGCATACCACAATGTCGCAATGATGTGAAGCGAGCGACGTGATTATGAATGTAATTTTGCCCAACTGAAATGACGTATTGGTATAATTTTGCCGCGGAAACTTTTGAGTGAAATTGTGCATCTAGTTACTTAATTGTTTATTCTTTTAGCTTCATTCACTTCCATCAATCTTTTTATACAAACTCTTTTATTCGTCCTGCTTGGGACCCGAGCCTTCTTGAGCCTGGACCAATTTGGTCAAGGTAAGTAATGTCCGCTTTTCTGGATGAGAAAGCGGAGGACCGGGATATCTGGCGCAAAATGGAACCCTTAACCTTGGCGTCGCAGCCGACGTCACAATCGCTACACCAAATGGGTCGTCTAAATTGGTTGAAGAGAGAAGTAAACGTTGGTACTAGTAAATATACCGTTTTATGCTGTGCAGGAACACAAAAGTGACCCGCAACGAGTTGTTCGCGCCCGGTCGTATGGCGTACGTGGTTGAACTGGAAGACGAGGGTGCTATCGATAGTGATATACCGACGACGCTCACACGGAGTAAGGCCGACGTGCCAGATATGGACGAGCGCACTTCCGCGTCGAGCGCCAACGATGTTGTGCTTGATAAGCTGGCGCAAATATTCTCTTATCTACGCCATGGCAGGCATAGGAAGCTGAAGAAGACCAAGGTACGGGTATTGAATTATTTCAATTATTACTTATGTAAATATCCACTGAAACATAGAGTCATCTAGCCCCAACTAAGCATTAGCTTGTAAATTGGGTAACTAAACAACTGATAAACATACTTATTTATATTTTTTTGTAAATACGTACATATCATACATTGAAACCCAGACCATTATAAACATACATGTTCATGCACACAATTGTATGTTATGTCCGGCATTGAACCCGGAACCCTTGTAGTAGTATTTGGTGTTGCGGTTGAGACGTCGACTGCAACACCAAGGGTTCCGGGTTCGATCCCCGGGCAGTACAAACATTTATGTGCATGAACATGTCTGTTTGTAATGTATGTATTTACAAAATAAAAGTGTATGTAAGTATGTTTATCCGTTGTTTAGTACCCATAATACAGGCTTCACGCTTAACTTAGGGCTAGATGGCGCTGTGTGAATGTCAGTGTATATTTGTTTATTATTTATTTATATTTTTCTATACGAACTCGTTATCGTTTTCTTGACGTATTTAGTATAATATTTTGCGGATAGCCTACTGTATTATTGCTGTTGGTATCCCTAATAGAAAAAAATATAATATTTATTCATTTTTACGTGCAGGACAAGCCGGCTGAGAAGGGTCGCGCCGACGACTCCATATACGGCGAGATTGGTGATTACGTTGCGGGCGAGAGACGCGCCGATCGTCGTGAAGAACGTCCGCGGACCGGATACTTCGATAAGCCACTCGATACCGAGAAGGAAGAGGGTATGTGCTAATCTTAGTTGCACCTAAATAATAATAAAAAATAAATATTCACTGACATTTACAAAGCGCCATCTAGCACCAAGTTAAGCGTGAAATCCTATATTATGGGTGCTAATCAACGGTTCACTATCATCAGCATCGGCCCATTAAAAGTCCCCACCGAGGGGCACGAGCCTATTCGTATAGGGTGATTAGGCCTTAGTCGTCCACGCGGGACCAGTGCGGGTTGGACGACTTCACGCACAACCTTTGAATCTCTTCGCAGGCGTGCGCAGGTTTCCTCACGATATTTTCCTTCACCGTAAGAGCGTCGGATAACGTACACATAATTTCGAAAATTCGAAACAGTTAAACAGTTTCCACAAGAGATGTTTATTCTTTTACACTTTACAAGAGAATCCATCATCTCCATGCATACAATCAGTATTTATACCCTTTAATCGGAGGTCAACATAATAACTGTACTAAATAATCAACAAAAGTATTCATAAAGGTGGCGCCACTGCACCACTGTCCGCTTGAATAAATGTTATATTAAGAATATTCCATTTCGATACAATTGTCACAATACATTTTAATACAAGCATAAGCCATTTGACAACTTAGTTTATAAAATACAGTAATTTTACAAAAGTATACTATAAGTTGATACTATCCGGAAGCTTAAAGACCAACTATTAACTTTGTCTACAAATCAAAGATGGCAACACTGTTAAATGTCATTATTAGAACATGTTTTCGTAAATACATTAGACAATTTATACGTTCAAATATTTATGACTAGCAGTATATATTTAAAAAAATAATTATTATTATTATCCAGTGTTTAGTATCCATATAACAAACTAAACTAAGCAAGTTTGGGGCGAGATAGCGTTTTGTGAATGGCAGAGGATATTTATATTTATTTATTACTAGCTTTTGCATGCGACTTTGTCGGCGTTTATATAGGTGAGTTACTGCGATATCTCGTAAGATATTTATTTAAGTTGAATGATGTAAAGGGCAATTTTGTTTAAAAACAAATACTTGTGATAAATAAAGTATTTATTTGGATAAGGATTATTATCATATTAACGAAATACTGCATCGCAAATGCTGCAATTTTTGAAAAGATTTTAGCAAAAATTATGTTTTAGTGAGCTAGCCTTATCATCTAACTGAAGTCTGTATAAATTATATTTCTTTACATATTAGTGTTTTTTGTGTTCAAAATAAATGATTGCTTTCCTATATTGCTTTAAATGTGTAGGTACAGTGGCAGCGCCTGGTACAGGGCGAAGGCCTGCCGGCACTGAGGACCGCGACAAGAGGTCTGCGGCATTATTGTCCCGTTTGGCAGCGGAGCCCGAGGGCTACGCCGAGTGTTATCCCGGCCTGCGGGAGATGGACGACGCGATTGACGACTCAGACGACGAGGTCGATTACACCAAGATGGACGCTGGCAACAAGAAGGGACCTATCGGTGAGTCTTTGTATTCAGTGTCTGTTTGTGGATAAGACATTCTTTTTTTGGTAATAAAACAACTTTAAAGCTTTCGCAAATTTTTCGATTTTCGATGATATAAAATAGATATGATTTACTATTTGAAGAATGGGAAAAAACATTACAAGTCGTGGGATAGTCTCTGTAAAATGGAACTTGATATCAAATAAATCTATAACTAGTAAAATTGTCTTTTTATATAAACAAAGCAAAAGATTGAAAAAAAAAACAAATTACGAAACTTATAAAAAAAACGTTATTGTTATTATGTACCTTATTATTATGTATCATAGATTTATTTGTTGTGTGTAAGATTTGTTTGTTGACCTTATTGAATGATTTATAAAAATACAAATGGAATACAACAAAATAATAATGATAAGAAGTAGGTATCTAGATTAACTTAAATGCAATATTAATACAAATATTGTGTTAAATTCAGGGCGATGGGATTTCGACACACAAGAGGAGTATTCAGCGTACATGAGCAGCAAAGAGGCGCTGCCAAAGGCCGCCTTCCAATACGGAGTGAAGACGCAGGACGGCCGCAAGACAAGGAAAACCAAAGATAAGAGCGAGAAGGCAGAATTGGATAGGGAGTGGCAACAGGTATCTATCGGCTATTTATTTTTATGTTACAAAGTGAACTGGGTGGTCAGGACGCTCAATGATGGTAAGTGATACCTACGTCTGACCATGACACAGTGGTATTAATGACCAACAAGTGATTGACAGCTATTATTCTCCATTTATGCCGCACTGCGCTTATCACCCAGACAACAGATGTTAGGTCTCTTATACCCGGTAATTTTACCAGCTACAGCCCTCTAATCCCAAAACACAGAAGAGCAAAACACTTCTATTTCACGGGACGATATCTGGCACAGCGCTGGTATCTACCTAGCAGCGATCTTAATCAATGCTGGTTACTGCCACTGAGGGCAGTAATAAATTTAAATGCTCGAATTTTGGAATTGGTTCAACCATAAAATGTCCCACGGTCCGAAAACCCCCTTCAACTTTCCCTATTTTATTTTCTCTGTACCCTTTTATTGTATTTATATTTCATACTCATGCATCAATCAATGTCCTAACAATACATTTATTTTTCAGATCCAAAATATAATTCAGAAGAGGAAGGCACCTCAACAGTCTGGTGGTGACGAACCCGGCTTCAAAACACCAAAATTTTAGCACTGAATGTTAAGTTGACATTTATCCACTTGAATTGATAATTAAGTTTAATTTTTTATGTGTAAGCTTAGATAAACAAAGTAACTAGATGCACCATCTCATTCAAAAAGAGTTCGCGGTAAAATTTTGCTCATCGCGTCAGTTGGGCAAAGTTTTCACCCAAAATCACGTCGCTCGCTACATGTCAAAGTGACATAGTAGCATACTTGTGCGTTTGATTTTGTACCCTTTTAATGAAGCCTTAAAATCGTTAATGAATAATTTTATGTCATAAATATAAAAACAAGTCAACGTATGTGTCAAGTGGCTCGGACATTTTTGGTTGATATTTCTTCGTGATTGTGCATTTAGTTTATTATTAATCTAAGGATTTAAGTAACCATTTTTGTTCTTGAATGAAACATCATATTGGTACGAAATGATAGACAATAAGAAAATAATAGAATGTAGGGTATCTTTGTGTTTTATATATTTTATTAATAAACGAGTCACTTCGACATTATAATGGAGCACATAAATAATAG
>PQWD01005327.1:59432-128392 GCA_019425675.1 Leucinodes orbonalis | reverse complement strand
AGGTAAAATTAGGTCTGGCGCTGTGAATGTCCGCGGATATTTACAAACCTCGAAAGTCTTCCCGCTGTCAGTCCCAGCATCGTAAGGGTACAAGTTCAGAGTGACCGTGGGCGCCCACTCGCTCCTCTTGTCTATTCTCTCCCGGCACAGCTCCAGGTTGGCCAGACCTAAGAACCAGTCCGGGGAGGGTATGATGCCCGTTGCCAGGGAGACGAGGTGATGCTCCTTGTTCGCCCGGAAGCTGGCTACAGTTGTGAGATCGGTTTGGGCTGGTGCTGTCGCTTTGATAACGGTGCGCACGCTTCGGCCCAACTGTGGGATAAATTAAATATATACAGGGTGAAATCGAGAAAATTGGCATTTTTTAAATGAGGATCATGATCTACGCATTATTCAAATTATATCCTCCAAATATAAGGCAAATCTATTGATACAAAAATAAAATATTTTTAAACAATAAAAATAATATAAAACGTTTAGCGATTCAAGTCAAGTCAAGTAAAAATCCATTTAATTAGATTAGGCTTACAAAAAACATACAAACGTCGAAAAAAAATTAAATACCAAAGTAAAGCACAAAATTAATTTTGATACTTGGAAAAAGCGCTTCGGCGTTTTGGCCTGTTGAGAAAGAAGCACCCAAGAAAACTCAACAGTACAGCCTTTTTAAACAATGATTTTAATGTACAGTTATTTTATAAACACTGAATTGATAAATAACCACTGACCAATGCAATGCAATAATTTATTTATTTATCATTTATTTTGTAAAACCTTTATGATAAATCTATATGACATTAGGTCTCCATAAAACTCCATAATATGATTACATACAATAATAATCCGGATGGATGCCGCTACATTGACATTCACACAGCGCCATCTAGCCTCAATTTAAGCGCGGAGCTTGTACTTTGGGTACTATACAACGGATAAACATACTTATATACTTTTTATCGCACCCATTAGGTTGGCAACATTCCCGCGTTGTTAATATATATAACAGTTCTATTGTTCCGCAATCACCTCACGTTGTATCTCCAATTCCAGCTCCGTAGTGTTGCCCTGTTCAGCCAACATCTTCATGCCGGCGCTCGCCTCCGAGTTGTACTTGTACACGCTGAAGTACTTGCTGTGTGAAGCGCCCACCACGTCGCTGAACCTCGCCAAGTCCTGGGCCAGTGGGAACATCTGAGGGTGCGTGTTGTACGACCACATCCCGCTGAATGTTAGCTGTGGAGAAATTATAAGTAAGAAATTAAAATTATTACATGGACGGATGATCTGGTTAAGGTGGCGGTTAGCAGATGGATGTCAAATGCTAGGGAAATCATTAGAGGAGGCCTTCGTTCAGCAGAGGACATTTTAGGCTGTAATGATGATGATGATGATTTAGGAACAACTAATCCCGAAACACAGAAGTGCATAACACTCCTGTTTCACGGGACGATATCTGGCACTGCGGTGGTACCTACCAAGACGACTAAGTATCGAGTCTACCACCTAGTAAAGGAGAAGGTTGCGATTTTATTGAGCATCCCTAGCGGCAGGAATCCAGGAACAATAGCAATGTAGGTGTGTCCATGTCATATGATTGTATGCCACGCAAAAGCCATTTATGATATCTTTATAGAGCAGCAACCACCTTCCTGGACTCTTGAAACCACACGATCTCATGATATATCCTGCCGAACAGTAACGATAACTTTTTAAAACCCCGAAACAAAGTGTTCGTTGAGGGAGCAAAAAAGAAAGGCCTAGTCCATTAGTGAACTTAGACGGTCATAGTGATGTAGAAAATTCATACAATCCTTTATTTAGTAAAAGCGCAGCAATCAACCCGAACTACCGTATTTGTCATACTTTACAGTAGTAAAGAGCAAGTAAGCAAGAGCCTGTTTCGGCACAAATGGGCTGACTACACGAGAGATACCACTGTCACACACAGTTTGCTTATTGCTGTCTACTGCTGGACATACATTTCCCCCATTTTGCACCAGATAACCCAGTCATCCGGTTTTCGCATTTAGCCTCTACCAGCGACCTTTCGCAAGTCGACCGTTTGCCTACCAATGAAATAAATAAAGAAGTTTGTCGTTAACACCTACCTGGTACCTCGCCTCCTCGCAAACTTGGCAGTTCTCGTTCTGCGTGGGCAATATATCATCAGCATCTCTGGTATCTTCGCATACCTTCTTGGAGAGCGGCCCAGCGTTTTCGTACCACACGTCAGGCTTGATAGCCACAGTAGCGTAAATGGTCACGCAGAGATTGCCTTTAGCTGGTGCTATCCACAGCACCTGGAAATAGAAGGGATAAGTTTTGATTTTAAGTGTGGCTCTCTTATGTTTCCCTCTTTATGTTAAGGCATTAAAATGTTGGAGCTCTCAACCTAGTTTTTATGCTTATTGATTGAGACAGCTGCTTTGCTCTGCTAATTGTATGTGATACGCCTCACCATGACAGAGCAAGTATGGATGGAAAGCAATAACTGTACAAAGTAATTATTCTTCCCCAGTAGCACTCTTGTGAGAGGTCGTGGATATCTGGCACTGCGGTGGTACCTACCTAGATGACTCAGATCCGAGTCTACCACCTAGAATTTATTCGAATCACATCGCAGTAGTTTTTGGCATCGCCAAGTACCTACCTAAGGACTGCTCCAAATGCAAACGTCAGAAAACATCAAACCTACTTGCACAGAGGTCTTTGGCGTGATATCAGTCTGGATGACAGTGTTGTTGCAAGGGGGGTGTGACTTCCCCCCCGGTGAGTCTGGGTGTGGGTGCAGCCTCCCAGGGTCAAGGTGAAGTGGCTTCCGCGGGTTCTTCTCATTGTAGGCCTCGTCTTCTCGCAGCCATATCGTGAAACCCATGAATGTGGTCTTCTCGTCTTTCGAGAATAGACGGACTGGAATGAAGGATGACTTTAACAATATATTTAATAAATATAAATATCCACTGACATTACGGTGAAGGAAAATGACATGAGAAAACCTGAGCACGTAAACGAAGGGATTTAAAGGGTGTGCGTGCAGTCGACTAATCCGCACTGCGCCCGTGGCCTGTGCGTGGACGACTAAGGCTTATACACCCATTACGGGTAGGCTCGTGCCCCTCGGTGGCGACGTGAGCTGATAATGATGACTATTTCCAGTGCAAATTCGCGCCACAGACGAAACGTGCTAAACAACGGATAAATATTCTATGTTTTATATAATAATAAACTTTATTTTCAGATCACTATTCATAGTTCAATATATATATATTGAAATATAAAGTGCGCCTCGGATTGGTTTTAATATATATTGTTATATATTCAATGGCATTAATGCGAGCGAAGCCGCGGGTAAAAGCTAGTATTACAAAAACCACTTACCGTTATACCGCCTATGAGGGATATACTTGTCAGTAATAGTCTCGATTTCTATTTCGAACCTATCGTCAGGAGGCAAGGCCCTAGTGTTCGTGTCAAACGGCTTACGGTCGCATATCTCCAACTCACACACGCACACGTTCACACATAATAAGGCTGCGTATATGACTGAAAAGTAAAAATAGTAAAACAAATAGTTCAATAAAAATCAACTCCTACCGGGATTCAAATCCAGAACTTTGATGCCGCGGCCTGGGTCTCAGAATAGAAAGTACGAGTACATCAGCATACGAAATATTCGTTAAGTTTTTTAATTAATATAATAATATACTTGTATTATTCTTTATTTGAATAGAAGCTAGTGTCCCGTTATAATTGGTGCAGCCGTTACACATACGAGATTCTCAATGTAAAAAATATTATTTGGTAGAGTATGTACCAAATAACAATAAAACCGTATACAGGGCGAAATCAAGAATATTGGCAATTTTAAAAATAATATAAAATATTCCCATTTATTACTTTTAAGTTCGCCGGTATCACATAGTTATAATATATAGATAGTTATAACTTACCAAAGTGAATTTTCGAATATATAATTGTGTGCCACATCTCCATTGTAAATAGCACGGCACAAAACAAAGCACCGTCGCGGCCTGTAAGCGTAATGTAGCTAATGTCCAATTGAGCACGCTGCAGATATGTCCCATTAATAGGGATAATTATTTAAATTGTCACAGTCACACATCGTGTTACCCTTTAGCCAATTTAGTCGTTTACATATCCACAATGTGATGATGCACGCTACAAAAGAACTTTGGCGGCTCCGCAGTTAATGTTTTAATGCCAGACTATTTTAAGATGCAATGACATTTTTGGTCTGGTGGACTCTTGGTGAGTGCTACTCTTTTCTCTCATGCTAGGGCTAAACTGACGTCTAACGCCCATTAACGCGATAATTATTGCGATATTTTTTAATAAAACTGCTTTGCGTGACATTTTTTTATGTTACTAATTAGTGTACTGGACGGTCATAGCGCTCACCTGATGGTAAGTGATACGCCTGACCATGATAAAGCGCCTTTAAAGAAGGCCAACAACTGATAGACAGTAAATATTCTTCATCAATGCCGCACTGCGCCCGCACCCGAGACACTTATGTTTGATTTCTTATACTGGCTACAGACGGTGTCCTCATCCTCTTATTTCACGGGATAAATGATATCTGTCACTGCAGTGGTACCTACCTAGACGACTCGGTAGAGTCTACCACCTAGTCTGCTTTCTTAACTTTCGACGAGATTAACAAGTATTAAATCTCTTCAACTTTTTGCAGTCTAACGCTAGATATGTCTCCCAATTATTATTTTTTTAAAATATAGACTGAAGTTTTGCATAATTTCCTGCTGAACAAGTGACCTAATGAGGCATCCCTTGAGGAATGCGATCTTTAAGATAATCGCAATTGGTAAATTTTTAGTATAAACCATATACTTATATTACATTAAAATACGATATATTTAAGGCAAGTACCTACTTTGTAAAATAATAGATGTCAAAAAACACGTGTATTGGATGTAGGTATATATTTTAAAACTGGGTTTTGGTTTACAGTTTTTATAAAGGTAATTGAAATAAAACATATTTGACAACAATACTTCTTTTTACAATTTATAATTAATGTTATCTGAAATATTAGCGCACGACTAAGATTTTAGAAGCATTAAGTAATGTAATAAAATCACTATCAAAATATCCGTAGGTACGAACGTACCTCTAGTCTAGCTTAGCAACTATTTTATAAAGAATAACAAAGGTTGTATTTTCTTTTAAAAACTCATAGATACCTATTTGTCGAAGTATTGCAACCAATGCAATAAACTGCAAATACAAAAAACCGGGACGCTCCCCGTGACGCACTATTATTGGTGCATTGCGGGCTATAGTTTTTTCTCGTATCATAACTATATCGAATATACTGAAGCTTAATGTACATCTATGCATGTATATGTGTGTCAAGGTAGTCTTAGTTATTTCGCAGCCATATTTGTCACCAAATCCCACAGATTTAGGAATATACTAAATCTGTGCCAAATCCCTTTTCTTATTCCACGGTTGGCCGGGCAGGAGCGGCGTCATCACCATCTTTTCGGCTGAGGAAACAAAAGTATGTATTAGGTATTTATTAATAGTTTTTTTCAAATGAAATATACTTTTTTTAATACATACGTATTAAACGAATTCGACGACCCATTTGGTGTTGCGGTTGAGCGGTCGACTGCAATACCATGGGTTCCGGGTTCGATTCCCGGGCAGTACAAACATTTGTGTGCATGAAACATGTCTGTTTGTAATGGTCTGGGTGTTTTCTATGTATTATATGTAACATACATAAAAAAACATAAGTACAAAAAAAATAAGTATGTTTATCCGTTGTTTATAGTAGATACCCATAATACAGGTTTCACGCTCAACTTGGGGCTAGATGGCTTTGTGTGAATGTCAGTGGATATTATTTATTTATATAAAAACACCGAGACTAATACAAACAGATATGTTCATGCACACAAATGTTTGTACTGTCCGGGGATCGAAACACTTAGTGTAATAGCCGACGTCTCAATTATTAAACCATATGGGTCGTCAAATTGTAACAATAAAATAGCATTTTGTGTCTAATATTTTAGCCAACGTTTCTCACCCAGGAGCTCCTCTTCCTGCTTAGGTACTGTACATTTTTCCTCGCATTCAACATTTTCGAATGTGTGGTATTTATTTTTGCAATATCTCGACACCTCTTTGTTGGGCTAGAAATAAGAAGAGATCAGTTAAAAACTCAAACGTAAGTATGAATTGCTAGAACAAAATGATACTTGAAAAAATCTATTTGTCTCTTTTGTACATTACGCAGCTGAGACATGGACACTGACTAAGGGATTGGTTCACAAGTTCAAAGTCACTCAACGCGCAATGGAGCGAGCTATGCTCGGGGTCTCTCTTTGGGATAAGATCAGAAATGATTTAATCCGTAAGAGAACTAAAGTTACCGACATAGCCCGCCGGATCAGCAAGTTGAAGTGGCAGTGGGCTGGTCACGTATGTCGTAGAACCGATGGCCGTTGGAGCAGACGAGTTATGGAGTGGAGACCGCGTCTTGGCAAGCGTAGCGTAGGACGCCCTCCGGCCCGATGGACCGACGACTTGCGGAAGGTCGCTGGTGGGAGCTGGATGAGAAAAGCGGAAGACCGGGATATCTGGCGCAAAATGGGGGAGACCTATGTCCAGCAGTGGACTGCGATAGGTTGAAGAGAGTACATTATATGATTTATTTGTATCTTCCCGTGGCATAAACCATTAAATGCGTTAGTGTTATGTTATTTCTCTCACAACTCCAAAGGATCTACGAGTGCGTTGCCAACCTTAAAAGAAGTGAAGGAAAAAGAAAATATTAAGTACTTCGATAAACAATAACTAACTTAATGCACAGTCTCAATCAAAAGTGTCTGCGGCAAAACTCTGCTCCATCGCGTCACTTGGGCAAAAAAAAACATAATGACACAATATTATGTCATTATGTTTTTTTTTGATTATGCTTTCAAAATTAAAATGAATAATTTAACGTTCTAAATATAACAATAATCGACATATAAAGAAAACATGGAATGCGGTCTTGGTCTTTTTTATTATATTAGAAATACAATAATAGTGACCTATTATTGTATATTGCAGTCCTCTGTTCTCGGCTGTTTATTTTAGTCGTCGAATAGAACCGCCCTAGTCTTAAGCAAAAAGTCCGTAACATTCCCAATACGTATGTGTCATGGGCTTGGATATTTTTTGGTTGGTGTTTTTTTCTAGATTGTGCATTATTTAGTTTATTGTTGATATGTGATACGGCCTACGTGGACGCCACTCGAGAACCTCTCCGCCTCATCGGCCATCGGTTCTATCTATCACTATTCGTGCGTAGAACCCAGCGGCGTGTACTCGATATATGCAAATAAGCAGTGAATACCCTGTGCGTTCAGACAACCCGCAAAATCGCCAATATCAAATGATTTCCACTTATTCGCCCATTTTCCTATACAGATTTGAAACCATAGAGATCTGCAGTCTTCAACAGAACTTAATTTGACAAAAATGTAAATTATTTATTGTTTTTGCGATTAGTGTCACTCACTTTGCATACCCTACTCATAATCTCTGTGCACGCCGCTGGTAGAACCATCATCCACATATGAGCTAAAATATTTCGTTGCAATACTAACACGTATAGGCAAGAGATCTCGCACTCTCCACTTCAGTCCTTTGATGGTGCCGTCTACACAGACACCCTCGCAGTCGCTCCACGGCGTCCAGCCAGTCTTCGAACATTTCTCTTGACTCGGGGTCACTTCTGTTGTCGGTTCAGTACTGACAGAATTCACAGAATAAAATGCTTATTACAAATTGAACTTAACGTATACATATAGCTTAATTATTGAGTTTTTGTAAATTATATGGAATGGCTTTTAAAAATGTTTTAAAATATATCTGTGGCATTCATGTTTTAGGTAATAAATATTTATGTATTGTGTATATGGTAATTGAATATTTCCTTTTGGTGAATTCTGAAGCTCTTATGGTGAAGGAAAACATCGAGAGGAAAACTTCGCAGCCGCCGTGCGATTCTAAGGTTGTGTGTGTGAAGTCAGCCAATCCGCACTGGCTCGCGTGCCCGACGCCTAATGTATTCTCCTTACCGGCAGGAAAGTGCCCTATGAGCTGATGATGACGATTGGCGGGTTCGGGGTGAATGAGGCTTGTTTGCTATTTAGTAGGATACACCAGGGGCTGATGAAGTTGGGTGACCACGCAAAGTATGTTGGGAGACTTAACATCACTGCTGCCTACTTGACTCAGAGTAACTTTATTGAATGAACCTCCTATAATAATAAAACCGTGAACTCCTAACAGAGAACTACAAATAATAATAATACTTTCTTTATTTCGGACCAGTAATCCATATAGTGTCTAATGATCAGAGTGGCCAATTACTACGGATATTTCACGTTTGAACTTAGTTTTTAATGTGTTTTATTTTATAAGATTTATGCCCCGTTTATCTTTGTGTACTTAAGTAAACTTTTAATATATAAATGTTTATAAAAAGTGCATGCATGTAGTAGTCTCTCTAAGAAGGTAGCCACGGAAGACCAGCGTCATGGCCATGGTTTTTGCTGAGTATACCTTTTTTGTGTTAAGTTTAAGAGATTTATTGAATTCTGCCACAGAAATTCATTTTATTTTTTCTTCCTTATTAATTATTTAACAGTGTTCAATTTTATAATATATATACTCATGCAATAAGGCCGCCTTTGCCCACAGTATTGTTAATGTTACTGTTTTTTATTTTATTTTTTGTGTACTTGTGAGCAATAAAGTGTTTTACTACTACTACTACTCTGCTATATATGACAAGAAGTCTATGAAGCGCAATCTTGATGCAACAAAGAATCGAAGTCGAAGATGGTGTTGATATCTGTACATACCGAGTAGGCGCTGCTTCAATCATCTGAAAAGATGGATACGGCCTGATGATGATGATGATGACCTACCGTTTTGTGTACACAAGAATAATTATATTACTCATATGTTTATTTTATTAACAAAAGATTTTGATTATAAAATCTACAAAGCATTTCAATCATGAACGGGATGGAAATAGAAGATACGTTTAATAATAAAGTTTTTGTAATAGTAAGAACTAAGTATATGATGCAAAAATAACCATATTAATGCAGTCATGAATGGGTGATAACAGTGATAAACTTGGTAGGTAAGTCTCACCCCCCAGTGTCGCTGGTATCTAGGTCTGGGTTAAGATACCTTGATGGCTGTTCAGGTTCAGGGGATTCGGATTCTTCACTCTCGTCGCTGCCTTCAACTTCGGGTATTTCTTCGGTAGCTTCACTTTCTAAACATTATTTTGAAGTTACAATATATTGTAATACATAAACAACGTTCCTAAGTAATATATACTTTTGATTCATATGAAAAATTTAGATTGATGATGATTCAGACAGATGGTCCAATGTTCTTTTGTTGCGTCAAACGAGGTCGCGCGGAGGACGCTACAAAAGAACGTTGAACGACGTCTCTGTTCCCACACATTCTGACTCCATCGACTCGATATAGAATAATCTTAGGAAAGAAGTGCTTTTATAAGTAAACATTTTAAACAATGTGTTTTAATTAAAATACCCACCAGTTGTTTCTTCGCAGGTCCTCGGGTACGTTCTCACAAGCTTTATATGCAGACTGCCAAATGGATGCAAGTCCTTGATGTCCATTTCGTAAAATGGAGAGTTTTTGTCATAAGAACTGGTCTCGACGCGATTTACCGCGTCTTGGGGGAATGTCGGGATGTTGATTGACTAAAATCATAGAGCCATAAAAATTAAAAACCTGAGGACTATGAAATGCCTGCAAAGGCATTGATTTCATAGGCGAAAGCTTTCTGAAGCCGGAAAAGGTAAGTAAGTATTTGATAGCGTAACAATTAGTACGTTCTGTTGACGATCGCGTTGTCATGCAACTATACCAATGGTTGGTCGATAGGTGACTCAAAATTATTATCTTTAGTACTTCCGTGGTTCGGAAGCCACGTTAAGCCGTCGGTCCCGCTACTAACTTTGGATAGGAGTCGTTTACACGCGTGGTGTGTTACGGCCTCAACTCCCCATAGCCATGCTGTGTGGTAAGCCTGGTCCGTGCAGTGAGACAGTAAAAGTCTTCTGGTAAAAGAATTTTCATTGAACAGCAAAAAAGTTTTTCAAGCCACCGTGCATCATAAAAACAATCATACAACCTCATAAGAAACCCACTGTCAGTGCCCGCGTCCCACGGGAACAGGTTCAGTTCTCTCTCCTGGAGCCACGTGTTGTCTTCCTGGCACAGCTCGAATCTGGCCACGCCTAGGAACCAGTCTGGAGACGGGCTGAAGCCGACTGCCACTGAGATGAGGTGATGCTGGTTATCGGCCCGGAAGAACGCGTAGGACGGCATGCTCATTCTGAGGTCGCTGTGCCCTTTGCCTTTGATTAATGTGCGGGCACCGTCCCCTATCTGAAAATTATACTAGATTAGGGGAGGGCCATGATAATTTAACTTTAAAATTGCCTGCTAGAAATTTTATTGCTGAGGAGTATAGGCCTAGCAAGCGGATTGTTGGGCGCTCTCCGGTCCGATGGATCTACAACTTGCGAAAGGTCGCAGGTGGAGGCTGGATAACGAAAGGAGAGGACCAAGATATCTGGCGCGAAATAGTTGAGACCTATGTCCAGCAGTGGACTGCAACAGATTGTAAATAAACGACTTCCTGGAAGGTTCCTACTTCCATAGAAAGTTCAGGGCATAAAATGATATATATATTTCTACTAAAATTGTTCAGCTTTTGACTGTAGTCAGTAACCTCTTGGCTATAAATTACCGAACTAGCGTACCGGCTTCTACTTAAAGGTGCTAGTCGCATGTGCAAAACACTGATGTGTTGACTTAAAGAAGCTACTCCAGGTCCAAATCTTCCTTTTTTGCTTTTCATTGTCCTTGTTAACCAGTATCCATAGGTGACGTGACGATATCCCTGATCATCAGGTGAATCTTCTGCTCTATTATATATACCTATGAAATAAAATGACACGAGTCTTATATAAAAAAGAAAGATGAAAAACTCCAAAATAAAACCCGGGTACGGTGATGCCGTCATCCGAGAAGAATACAATCTGAAAAGCGGCAATCATCTGCAGCTGACCTGATGGTTTTACATGTAGTTGCATGCCATTCCTGTGAGCCAAGCTGGGGGCGAGAGGTCTTGGGCAAGTCTGCGACACATATCGCGTTCCAGGCGATGCTGCAACGTCTGTGGAAAGGACACTTGCTCTCTCCAAATAAGCGCTGCCTCAATCATCTGAAAAATGTATGATGATGTTTAAAAAATTGTCTCCTACCTTTTCCAATATTTCTTTTCCAGTGCACTGGAATTGGCGTGCTCTGCCAACTGCCTGAGCCGTCTGTTGCGATGGTGCCCGGAGACCAGAGGATGAAGTCGGCGCTGTGGGAGGCGCCCACCAAGTCGCTGTACTTTAGTACCCAATCGTTTTCCGGATAGTTACGCGGGTGGGTGTTACGTGACCAGATTCCCGAGAATGACACCTTGAAATAAAAAAAGTATGTTATTCAACGTAATAAAATATCGATTAAATTTTAGTAGGGTCTTGTATTATTGAAAAAAAAAAAAATTAGTTTCTATTTTTATAATTTTCACTAAGTACACATAAGCCCAACATGAATATTTAAAAAAACTTGACCGTTTTTTTTTCAATGAGGTAAGGTATGAAGGTATTAATTATAAAGAGAAAAAAATTATAATTAAGCAGATCTGAGCAGATGTAAAATTGTGACGGTTATTATTGTCCGTCAATGCCGCACTGCGCCCTCCACCCGAGACAACAGATGTTAGGTCTCTTATACCCGGTAGGTTCACTAGCTACAGTGCCCTCATCCCGAAACACAAAAGTGCGTAACACTCCTATTTCACGGGACGATATCCGGCACTGCGGTGGTACCTTCCTAGACGACTCGGTACCGAGTCAACCACCTGGAAAAATGGATAAATAAATGTATTTTCTTTCAAATTTTATTAGGTATACTGGATGAATCCACTTCCAGAGTTTTAAAAATAATTAGTAAATAGGTGAATTAACGTACTACCTCATATTTAGCCTCGTCGCAGACTGCACAGTTCTCATTGAGCTGAAGAGCGAGGTCGTCGGGCTGCCGCATATCCTCGCAGACCTTCATCGTGAGAGGGCCACCGTCTTCGAACCACACGTTGTCGTTTTCGGCCACCATTGCTCTCAGGGTCACACACCCGCTACCCGAAGGCGGGGCTTGCCAGTACACCTGGTGGTACATTATTTATAGTAAAAAATAACCATTTACGCCATGTCTGTCGTCCACTAGCTAAAACGCCGTTATTTGACGAATACAGTTTTTTCGATATAATACTAAATAAAAACCTGTTTAACGGAAAACTTAACTTAGGATAAGCCAGCGGTTATGTTGCTATATATCATCATGAAGATATTATAAGGGATTTCGCATATAAAATATAATTATATGTATCATCATCAGCTCATTAAACGTCCCCACCGACGGGCACGAGCCTACCCGTATAGGGTGATTAGGCCTTAGTCGTCCACGCGGGCCAGGGCGGATTTGACGACTTACACACAACCTTCGAATCTCTTCGCAGGCTTGCATGAAGGTTGCCTCACGATGTTTTCCTTCACCGTAAGAGCGTCGGATAACGTACATATATTTTCGAAAATTCAAAAATACATTGGTTTGGGTCGGGATTTGAAACTCAGCCCTCCCGGTAGGAAGGCGACAGTCCACACTATTGAGCCACCGACGCTCTTTATTAGTGAGTATAATCGTGCATAACTTAAATCACTTATCAGCCGAACTGAAAAATTAAGCTCGTCAGTAAAGGGCGTTTAAGCTATATTGTATTTCCACATTTTCTACCATTGCCCCGCAATTCCAAAGCCTCAAATGGACAGGCTTTTGAAACCCATTGATCGATATCAAATAAACCTAATAAACTTGAATTGATCTCACGATTTCTTCTTCTTTCATAGCCGACGTCTCGACCATTACTTACACCAAATAGGTCGTCAATAGTTTTTTTTTTTTCATTTCAACTAATAATAGTCAATAGTCATAGATATTAGCGCGCTAATTCTTAATCTATGTCAATAGTGCTCGATCTTTTAACATATTTACCTCTACAGAAGACTTCAAATTGGCGACAGCCTGTTCCACAGAGTATAGACAGCGGTCGCTGAACTTGCCAGTGTTCATGGTCTGGGGGCGGATCTCGCCGGGGTACTGGCTCAGCAGCCGCCTGGGGTTGCGGGGGTCCGGCTTCATGTCGCCCTCCGCTGATATCATGTACATGGTAAACCTGGACGTTTCGTCTGTGGCGCGAATTTGCACTGGAAAGAGTATGGATTAAAGATAAACATTAAATTTCGTATCATAAAACGATGCTATTTATCAGAATAACGTACGAAAATTCATTATTATATTATTTATTAACATAAATATTTCTTAAACGTTAAATACTGGTAATAACTGATACGAGTAGGTTTAATTTTAAGACAAAAACAAAAACAAAATAAAAAGATTCGCAATTTACTTACAATAAAACATGTGCATAGCGGGGATTCGAACCGCGGACCTCTTATCATACAGGACCAGATGTTCGTAGACAAACGTTTCCGTTTCAATTTTTAGATGAGGCCTAAAATCTGATTTCGGAGATTTGGACTGCAACCTACTACGCTACGTCTTAATTAAGTAACTAACCAGTATACAGCTGTTCAGGTAAATATGAAGTATGCCCCCCAACCACCTCAAGCTGGAATCGTCCATCGGCCGGAGACGACTGCGTCGGTGTTCCATACGGTCTTCTGTCACATCTAAAACTCTGCACCTCATGTTTTAAGACTAGTAACGTGAATAAAAAAATATTAAATCTAATTTTAACATTGCTCATGATAAAATACATCACTATTCGAATCTTTACTCCTAATATATGGTTGGTGTGTGAGCTTTTATAGCATACATGAGACCTAGATTACGGTATCAAGTGTCTTGGTCTTTATTTCAGTGTGCATTTAATTGCCTTCAGCTGTAGTCCAGTTGATTAATTAGTGGGTTAGTACGGTAACCCAATAGTGTAATTAATGAAACTGTGTTATTCGAAGTATTATGTTTTAAACATACCTACTAAGTAGGTACTGTACTGAGTAGGTAGGTACCTATGTGGATATTTAGTGTGGGAACCTAAGCATCAACAGCTTCAGCTCTTTTGTCTCTGGGCTACAGTCCTGACCAGTGAACTGTTTTCTTTTAATGTGTTTCATGTTAAGACTGTATCCTGTTTGTGTTCCATAAATTACTAATTACCTTTATAATAAATAAATAAATATCACCCAAACACACATTTTACACAGCGTGAAGCTTGTATTACGGGTACTGAACAACTGATCAACAAAGGTACTTATTTTTGTAAATACAAAAAATACATTTGTACATAGAGAACACCCAGACCAATACAAACAAACATATGCTTAAGATACTTATCAATATTTCATAATTCTATTGTTAAACTCTCATATATTCTTATATATAAAATATTCTTATCTTGCATAGAAGTCCGCCATTTGTGGTCATTAAAACTACTTATATTACTTGTGTTTAGAGAGATACACATTTCGTTAAAGAATAAAAAAATGTATTAACGTGACGTGTTCGTCCTATGTATAAATATGAGAACTTTTCTTCAGTAATACAAATCCTATTCACATTCTTATCACTAAATGTGAAAGTCATAGCATATGGAAACAGCAGCTGAGGTCATTGTTTCATGCGGATATAAACTATAACGAATTATAATATGTAATTAAAATTACTTCTTTTTTTGCAAGTATGTATGGTATTGGAAAGTGTAACACTGGCAACACTGCTTTCTTTTCTGCCATTGTCAACGAAGTGAAAAAAAAGCTGTCAATGTCATATTTTGATATTTAGTCATCTTGATTTGATTTTGCGATATTTTTTATTTTAAATACAAATTAATTGACTTACATATGTTGTCGTCTAAGTTAACTTGCTGATTATTACAGTATCGCCGCACTGCGGCAGCTAACAACCTTCATAATTAGTAACTTAGTTATCATAAAATGACGCTCGCAGAATTTTTTAGTTGTTCTCTGCTAGCGTTTGGGGCTCCGTTGGCTATGTTTGCTATGACTGTGGCGAACGATCCCGTGCGAATTATAATTATGATTGCAGCAGCATTTGGGTGGCTGTTGTCGTTTCTCATATCATCTCTTGTGTGGTACGCTGTGGTGCCATTGCGGTCGTATCTTGCCTTCGGTATGGTGTTTGCTGTTATATTCCAGGTAACAAAAATTTAAAAATGCATTCAAATCATTCTGTGAACATTTTTATGGTATTTTATTTATTTTTGAGAAGTCTAGGCAGATACCACCGCAGTGCCAGATATCGTCCCGAGAAATAGAAGTGTTTTGTGTTTCTAGGTGTTTAGGAATGGGGGCACTGTAGCTAGTAAATTACCAGGTATGAGAGAGCTAACATCTGTTGTCTTGGTTGACAGGTGCAGTGTGGCATTGATAGAGAATTATCACTATTAGTTGTTGGTCTCCATCAATGCTGCTCTGTCATAGTCAGAAGTATCACTTACCATCAGTTAAGCATCCTGACTGTGCTGTACACTATTTAACATTAATAGAAAACTTAAGATGAATTATTTAATTCTTGATTCAGTTTGGCAATAATCTTTTTTCTCAATAAAGATAATTGATCATTGATTTTGCTATTGGCTGTATACTTTTGTAGTTTATTTCAGCAGTTGCTTACCCATAACTGCTTGAAGGCCAATGTGGAAAAATAATATTTTCTATTAATTAACTATGATAGAGCTTGCAATGAAAATGTCTTTGTACGAGTTGCCCTTTACTGTATGAATATTATTTAACCATTCAATGAATATTTATTTATCAATTACAAAATATTAAAATCAATTATTATAATAATTTACAGGAAGCATTCCGTTATGGCATGTACCGCTTGTTAAGAAAAACAGAAGCTGGCTTAAAGGAGATATCGGAGAATCATGAAATTGGCAGCAACAAGTTAGAGATGGCCTATGTCTCTGGACTGGGATTTGGTACTATGAGTGGAGCCTTTGCCTTAGTCAATGTTCTTGCGGACTCTGTGAGTAAATTTTAAAAATCATTATTAAATTATTAATTGATTGGCAAATTGGTCAGTTATTGTAATGTATTGTTTATAATTGTCATTTTATTATAAAATATTTTATCTATTTTATGTAATGTTTTCAGATGTAAGTTCAGAAATAAAGGCTATTGAATTTGAATTTGAATTTGAAATTAAAAACGAGTCACACAGAACCAGATATAAGATTTTTCTAGCCAAATCAAACATTTGTGTACATCAACATGTCTGTGTTTCTATATACCACATTGTATTTACAATATTATATTTGATTGTTTAGTACCTATACTGCCATCGGTTCTGCGACATACGTGGGCTGGTCACGTATGTCGCAGAACCATTGGAGCAGACGAGTTCTGGAGTGGACTCCACGTCTTGGCAAGCATAGCATAGGACGCCCTCCGGCCTATTGTACCGACGACTTGCGAAAGGTTGCTAGTGGAACCTGGATGAGAAAAGCGGAGGTCCGGGATATCTATCGCAAAATGGGGGAGACCTATGTCCAGCATTAGACTGCGATAGGTTGAAGAGAGAGAGTACCTATACTACAAACTCTGCATTAAAATTTGGATGGGCCTGTATATCAGTGTGATTTATTTAGTCTTGTAAGGGAATAATGTATTTAGAAGACCCTAACACAGTCATCATCAAAATTATATTGTACCAACATGATAAAATTAAACAAAATATGCATTTTTATCAATCAATACTGTTTTGTTTTAGGTTGGTCCAGGAACATTGGGACTGCAAAGCGGTACAGAGTACTTCTTCGTGACTAGCGCAGCAATGACGTTGTGCATGATCCTGCTCAACACCTTCTGGAGCGTTATATTCTTTAGTGGTTTCGACGAAACCAACTATCTAAAAATAACATGGGTCATATTGTCTCATTTTTTTGTATCTTCACTAAGTTTGTTAAACCGCAAAGAACTTTATATTGTTACAATTTTGCCCTCTTATATTGTGTTAATTATAACAGCCGTTATAGCCTTTAGGTGTGCAGGAGGCACAAGTAAAAGCTTTATTCAAAGTTTCACTGTAAGATCATAGAACAGTTTGAAATGTTATATTTATTGACCACCATTAGTCTGAATTTGTTGTTACACTCAATTGTACAATTTGTTGACCAGATTGGTAATGATGTAAATAATTTGAACCAGTAGTTAAGATAGTCGAGATCATGCCCCCTGTCATCAAAGACAGCCTAGGAAACTAAATTCCATTGTTACGGGCAAAGACTCGTGTAAAAGACTGTAAGTTTGCCAACTAAGAAAAGGGCTACATGGGTATAAATACAAATATAAAATGGTCTCATTACCAAGACTAAATATGATTAGGAAAAATGAGATGTAAATGTTTCGTATAGGTTTTAGGTCTTACTCAGTTGAGCTAGCAGACTAGATTTATCCAATTTATGAAAAATAGTGTATTAATTATTTGTTTACATGATGAAAATTGAGTAATTTGGAAACAGGTAAAACTTAAAAAACATGCTTTATTATGTTACGTACAAAAATAATACACTAATGTTTAATAAGTATTTATTTATTTTATGCCTTAGTTCATAAATATTTAAATTAAGTAAAGAGATCATTCCCTTAGAACGTATGTTATTCCTGATTAGAATATGGACGGAACTGATGTCTTAAATCTTAACACCATGCTAATTAATTGATTTCTAGTGTTAAGTCTAAACAAAAGATTTTTTACAAATAAACAGTATAAATACAAATATTTTTTCATTTAATCTAAACTTTAAATTCTTATTAGATAAAATCATATTAATTATATTTATTCAAACTTTAAATCCATAATAATATTAAAAGTGTGAAAGTAACTAGTCTGTTTCACGCCTGATCTGTTGAATGGATTTTGATGAAATTTGGTATGGTGATACATGGTAACCTAGAAACGGATATAGGCTACCTTTTGTCTAATTTAACCACTCACTTCCCTAAAATGGTGAGTTGAAGATTACATTCAGCAATTTTTATTGTTGAAAGGTAAAAATTGGTATGCTGTCTATTTGTCACTACCAAAAAAATGCAGCAGCATAAAAATAATACATATTCCGTTTTCGTAACCAGAAAAGGAAACCGAGTGATCCCGACTTTAACGCGAGCAAAGCCGCGGGCAATAGCTAGAGCTAGCTATTCTAAATCATTTAAGAAGTAAAGTTTGAATAATATTTTTATTCAGGTGACTTCAAATGTTACTAAAATACTTTAATCTTATTTTACAAATAATACTAAATTATTTAAATTTTAACCCTTTGACCGTCAGAGACGCCATAAATCATCACAAACAATAGATTTTCCAATGTGGCTATATTCTTAGTGATCAATGGGTTAATATTCAACATATACATTTTCAATACAACACAATGTCTGTTGCATAAGCAACCTCATACATCAAACAATTAACCACCACTGATTTTACCATTTGACAGTAAAGGTGTAAAACCTCCTATAAACTGAAATTCATTTTGTTGAATTTAGTGCAATAAATAATTAAAATGAGATCACACTTGGATGACATTTGTAACCATAATTTTAAGACCATCTACAATGCTGGCTCTTGGTTTTCTTCAGCCAGCTGAGTTAGCAATGAGTCCACTGTCCAAACAGAGTCTGCACTATCCATTTCCACCTCTGGGATATATGTCTTCAATATCTCCAATGCTGCATCTACTCCGTCCACTGACCCACTCAAGCCACCGCCTACTTCTGCTAGTGTGTTGGCTGTCTCTGTGTCTTTACAGTCAGCTCTGTTTTAAGATACATATTAAGTCTTAAGCATATATTTTTATAATGTGTATAACAAAAACTATTGACTGCACGGTTGAACATAGGTCTCTTAAACCAATGAATGGATCAATCCCTCATGAATGAGTCAACCAATGAATGGACAACCAGTTCAATGGGTTCCAGGTTCGATCCCCAGGCAGCAGAAACATTTGTATGAATGAACATGTCTGTTTGTAATGGTCTGGGTGTTTCTACATGATGATGCGGCCGAGGATGGATCATGCCTCCCTAGAAACAGTCTATTCACTCTTATCTTGAAGACGGCCAAGTTGTAATGATCGGGGGAACAATAAAACTTACAACAAAATATCATTCGCATCCCTCTTACTATTTTAAATGACCTTTCAATACTTACACAGGTGGCATTGAAATCTCTTTCTCTAGTATATCCTGCAAGTCGTCCAGATCTGGGATTGTGGGAATATCATCACTGGAGTCAGGCGACTTCTTTGGTATTATGTATTCCCTGAGAAAATACATTTATATCTAGTGCAAAGAACCATTTGTATTAAAGTTCTCAGCCCGTTGTCGGTCTAGTTGTCCACCGAATTATTTATTAAATAGAGAATTTAGAAATATAAACAAAACAAACTACAGTACTAGGTACATACTTAGCTTCTATATGCGTTCCTTCGGCCCAAACACCAACTTTTTTGGGCTCCGGAACATTTGTGCTAAATGGTTCATTCATGTTGTCTTTTTTTTTTCAATTATACAAGTATCTATAGTAAGTAATAAGAAAAAAATAGAGTTTTCCTGTATATTTGTTTACACAACTTTGACAGCTAAGTGACGCCAAAAGTGACGCCAACACGCCAAGTCAATTGGCCCAACCAAAACTTTTTTTACACCATAGACTATACCTCGACTATACATATTATTGCTAGACTAGATTCATTGGTATTCACTGTTGCCTTCCGATCTGGATGGTGCAGGTTCAAATCCCGCCACGTACCTGTTTCCGAATTTTCGAAATTGTATGTGCTTTTATCCGACGCTCTTACGGAGAAGGAAAACGTGACAAAACCTGCGCACGCCTAATAACGAGCAACGAAGACATTCAAAGGTTTTGCGTGATATTTCCAACCCGCAATCGAACACTTTGTTCCGAATGCAATGACAGCAACATACACATATTTCGAATTTCGAACACATTTACCTAAACAAAAGGGTACAAACTGTACTCTCTCTTCGGCGGTTCGTTTTTGAGGCACGGATGGCGTATCTACCTTTATATATACAGAATATCATTGAGATAATAATTCTACCTGTTCTGTTATTACATTTCACATTTGCAGGGACCCTGGAGATAGCAAAGGTCATTTACTTAAATTCGATGTGCGAGTGGGTCCAGGAGTTCTGAAATACATGGTCGTAGTATAGGTTCCAGTTCAATCATCATCATCAGCTCATTAAACGTCCCCACCGAGGGGCACGAGCCTACCCGTATAGGGTGATTGGCCTTAGTCGTCCACGCGGGCCCAGTGCGGATTGACGACTTCACACCAACCTTCGAATCTCTTCGCAGGCGTGCATGAAGGTTTCTCACGATGTTTTCCTTCACCGTAAGAGCGTCGGATAACGTACATATATTTTTCGAAAATCTCGAAAATACATTGGTATGTCAGGATTTGAACTCAGCCCTCCCGGTAGGGGCGACAGTCCACACCACTGAGCCACCGACCTCTTACTGATCCACATGCTCATACTTCTTTTTATTTAAATTTGTCAATACTGTTGTGATACCTGTCAATTCTGGTGTGTGAAATAACGATTTATTACTTTTACTTTTAAATTGAGTAAGTAAGGGATAGCGCTATATACCATAAATAGCGGCATCTTTTTCTATATTAAGATGATGTGTTTTTATCTATGGTTTGAGGTTGCGCGCGCAACAGGGAGGATTCCGCGCTTTGTATGTTGACATTGGAGGCCAGAAATAAATTAGCTGCCTTGCAATAGTTGTTTTATTAGCCTTAATACAGTCAAAATATCAATGCTCGTGTCTCGTTCTCGAATACGCCTTAAACCTCTATTCAGTGACGTTGTATCAGGAGACACTGATTTTCCTGTATACTGTTCGAACTGTACATATAAAATAACATTTCTTTTTAGAATTATATATTTTTTATAGAATAAAAAAATTACACAACAGCTGAAACGACATTTGTGAGATATTGCACCTTTGACATTCGTACAAAAATATATTTATAAACCTTGCATTATTTCAAAGTAATCATTAAATGGTGTGCATGAGTGCAATTTAATCAGATGGTTCCACAAACAAGATACTGTCAATTATTGTACAAAAATTATTAAATAAAACTAATTTTATCCTTAAAATACTTGATGTACAAAATATCTTCTTCTAACTTTAATTGGTAAAACCTCTAACAACACACGTTTCTGTTCTGCGGAATTGTGACAAAATCTAGACTTTAATACCAGCATTACAATTAAACATATCATTTAGATATTGTGCATTAATGTTTTCAGCATAACCACATTTTGACGTAATATACATGACGTCAATATCCGTAAAATCCATAATTATGGTTGACACCTAATAACGTCATTGAGGCGAGCTTGCATCAAAAATGTATTAATAATATTTCATTGTATAAGTTAACGTGTAATCCAAAATGTATATCACATTAAATTCTCCTACACGTACACAAGATCTAACAGTTTTCAGTTGATGACTATTTTACTAATTACGCCATTTATAAAGCCGGCTGTACGTATTTAAAAAAAAATGGACACTTAGTGGTGCATATTACATAAGCATTACATATTATAATTGATTTTCTAAAAAAATATACATAAAGAATTTAACCATGAACTAATTATATTATAAACAATGGTTGTTTTACAAAACATTGAATTCTACCATGCAAAGGTAAAGAAAACGGTGCCTATAAAATATGACATTATTGATTGAGAAAATGCTCTCACTTGACATTTTATGTTAATAAAAGAAATACTTGTATATTTATATACAAATCTGCTTTCATAAAGCCATAATCTCAAACATCTACCTCTTAAGTTTAGTTCAAAAAAAAGTATTAAATTCGTTAAAAATCATCCCAATAGTCATTTCTTCATAACAAGAAATGGATTGGAATATTATTTGCTTCGTTTTTTTATCACAAACCCTATAAGGTAGATGTTTCTGCTTATTCTTGTGATGATTGGTAACATAAAATCAAAAGTGACTTTCTTGAATGTACATTATTCAAAACCTTTTAATTTTCAAAATCANTTTCTAATTTCTGATATAACAATTAATCAATAGTTTTTAGTTACAGATTGTGAATTTCAATGAATAACAATGTTCCTAGCGAGTCAATAGTTTTGGAATGACTTCAGATATTGCATTGTCCATCAAGTCCCTACCTTAAGTTCGTATCTCTCCTGAATGCAAGGAAATAAAAAACGTCCCTTCACGTGTTTCTGGGTTTTGACCTCGTTCTGGTTAAGCTGTTGACACAGATTCTGTTTAAAGCCTCTCGTCATACTTATTACAGTCTTATGCGGAGTTTACATCTTATGTTAATTGTGTTTATGTACCTCTGCAGCTCAGCTCTGGGGGCTTTATTCGAAAATAACGAACGCATCATTTACTTTGATGCCATTATCTTACATGAATAATGTAATTTTAATGGTTGTAAATTTTAATCATCACCTTATGGTTTAAGATATAAAAAGTTCTTTTTTGTATATAAGAAAAATATCATGAATATATAAATAAATATCCACTGATATTCACACAGCGCCATCTCACCTCAAGTTAAGCGTGAAGCTTGTATTTTGGGAACTAAACAATTATTCATAGAAAACACCCAGACCAATACAAACAGACATGTTCATGCACACAAATATTTCTGCTGCCTGGGGATCGATCCCAGAACCCTTGGTGTAGTAGCCGAAGTCTCAACCATAACACCCAATGGGTCGTCATCATACAACACAATAAGTAACAACAAAAGACGAGTACAAGTACGAGCCTTATACTAAGTGTAGCAATTTCTTGCAGACAAACTTAAGATGAAATAACAATTGGCTAATGTAAAATGCTTTGACTCATAATGCTTTCTATTCAACCTATCGCAGGCCACTGCTGGACATAGGTCTCCCCCATTTTGCGCCAGATATCCCGGTTCTTTGCTTTTCTCATCCAGCCTATATCAGCGACCTTTCGCAAGTCATCGGTCCATCGAGCCGGAGGGGCGTCGTACGCTACGCTTGCCGAGACGCGGTCTCCACTCCAGAACTCGTCTGCTCCAACGGCCATCGGTTCTGCGACATACGTGACCAGCCCACTGCCACTTCAACTTGCTGATCCGGCGGGCTATGTCGGTATCTTTAGTGCTCTTACGGATTAAATAATTTCTGATCTTATCCCTAAGAGACACCCCGAGCATAGCTCGCTCCATTGCACGTTGAGCAATGCGTCATACCCGTACTAACATACACAGCTGAGACATGGACACTGACTGCGGGATTGGTTCACAAGTTCAAAGTCATAATGCTTTGTTTGGGACTAAATGGCGCTGCATGAATGTCAGTAGATTTATTTATTTAATCTTGTGACATGTAAAGCTGTTGATCACGGTTACTATCTTAGGATAATTGTCGTTTCAACTTCGATAGACACTACCTAGAACACTCATCGGATGGGTGACAGAAAATAATAAATAAATAAATATCCACAGACATTCACACAGCGCCACCTAGCCCCAAGTTAAGCGTGAAGCCTGTAATATGAGTACAAAACAACATATTATACATAGAAAACACCCAGACCAATACAAACAGATATGTTCATGCATTAAAATGCTTGTACTGCCCGGGGATCGAACCTAAAATCCTTGGTTTAGTAGCCGACGTCTCGACCATTACACCAAATGGGTTGTCAAAACAAAAACATCCCGAATTCCTCATTGCATAGAAAGGCACCATTTCGCCGTTGGTCTCGGCTACTACATTAGGATAGCTGTCGAATATGCACTGCGACGCGTGTTGGGTTACAGTCCAAACTTTCCATATCCATGCTGTATGGAGAGCCTTTGACGGTATAGGTTGATAAATCAATCAGTTTAAAATATTTATAATAACAATTTTGCGGATTAAATTGCGTGTTCATATACATTCTAGAGACATTTTTTCCGATATATTTTGGAGACTACAATTACTATGCTCATTGGTGGACACTTTCCAAATATTGCAATCATGAAAAAAAACTTATTATGTTCCTTAAATACAAAACACATACAAATAAATACAAAGTATTTACAGCCTTTTGCATATTGATGTCGAAAAAAATAAATAACCGTAATGAGTATTGGTACTCATTATGGTTATTTAATTTATTAATAATATTTTCGTGCTTTTGTCGGAGCTTTAGTATATTTAATTCTACATGATGCTAATTTTGATTTGTGGTTTTTCGAAATAAGTTCATTATGACTTATGTCAATAATATAATCTGTAATGATGTTTGCACTCGCTCCACGTATTAATGTTATACCTATATTCATTTGGGAATTTTAATATTTTCCGAAGCCGACTTTTGCTAGTCATTCTAGATTGTATTTACTTAGGACCGCACAACGTTCATGCCCCAAACTCGCTCAGAAAAAATATTTGATAACCTATAGAAAATGTTATTCTTTTTTATCGAAAAGGTGAGGATATTTTTTCTCTGAATCTTTAATACGATTGTTATGTCCGTTTTCCCGTTCTTATGAGGACAATTTCTTATGCTTTTTGTATAAGTTATGCCAGTACACAATTTATTTGAGCCCAGCAATCTACCTATTTAAGGATAAGAGACTATTGCTTTGTAAATCTCAGGTAATGTCAAGATATATCAAATTTTAGTAAATTATGAGTGTAATTTTTATTATTCTACCAAATGATTGGGCTGTTATTTACTAAAAAGAACCTAACATGAAACTTAGAACTCTCTTATTTCTCATTCTTAGTAATAATTTGAAAATGCAGCTGTATATTGCAAAGATTGTAGCCCTGAATGTAAACCACAGCTTTACGTAAAGCATAAAGTTTTGAAAAGATATATTGACTATAAATTGGGACTTTTAAATTTGGTAATAAAATCGCTCGCATAGCAAGCAAAGCCTAAGATCAAAAGCTTAGATCCCATCCTTGGCCAGCGTGCACTTTAACCATCATCATCAGGCATTAAACGTCCCCACCGAGGGGCACGAGCCTCCCCGTATAGGGTGATTAGGCCTTAGTCGTCCACGCAGGCCCAGTGCGGATTGGACGACTTCACACACAACCTTCGAATCTCTTCGCAGGCGTGCTTGAAGGTTTCCTCACAATGTTTTGCTTCACCGTAAGAGCGTCGGATAACGTACATATGTTTTCGAAAATTCGAAAACACATTGGTACGTGTCGGGATTTGAACCTCAGGTACCCTCCCGGTAGGAAAGCGACAGACCATTGAGCCACCGACGCTCTAACCATGTGATATGATAAATGTGGTACATTCTCTACAGTTGGATTTACAACATCATTATAATATTCTGCTTTAATCAGAAACATACCTTCAAGTTCAAGAGTCCAAAGGGCGGTCAGGTATATCGCAGGATTAATAGGCGTTGGTGAGGACGAGTGTGTAAACTTTTAAGGCTGAGATGACTCTCAGAATCGAGCGTACATGACGCGTGTAGGTGCCATCTGCGGCGAAAAGCAGTAGTCAGTTAGATAAAAAAAAACTGGAAAGGAAAACGCTTCTTAGCAAGCATAGCGTAAGATATCAGTAAGCTTGAAGGACCTACTAGGAATTTGTGGATAGCGACTGCGATATCTGGCGTTAAATAGGTAAGACCCTACATTCAACAATGAGCTGTGAAGCAAAAGTATACTTAGTAATTTGTAGTGTAAATATTGTATAAAAATTACTAGCTACTTTATGGTTCATTTAGCTCATAATAAATGAGACTATAATTTCGCAATACATTATTATTAATAAATAAATATTTGCTGGCTGAATACCGTAGCCGAGTAATTCCTATTAATTTTGTGTCTATCTTTTATCATAAATATGTACTAACCTTAGTTTTATTAACCCAAAATTGAGTTTTACTGTGTTGGAATTAGGTGCATATCAGTATAATAGAAATGCACACAAAATTTCCAAATATCAATGGCGATTTGCCAATGATTTGGTTTACCAGATGCATCAACACCATCGCATTTATAAGTAATCGTCAAGCGAATTTGTACCTTGTGTTTTTTAATCGTTAGGAGTTAGAGTGTGATATACGAAATGGTGGTTAAATTAAAATGATGAATGGAGGAAGCTCTCGATGTTTTGTGACAGACAAATGACAAATCTTGTTGTTCAACAAACGTGAACGTTTCGTAAAATGTATTCCTCGGTTCTATATTTTGCTATGTCATGGTTTGTTATCACCCTACTTTTGTAAAGATTGAGCAATTTACTAAGAAATACGTCTTAACACACTTTTAAAAACAATTCACAGTCGTCCATGTCCACGCTATGGAAGTTTGCTGATAATTACTGATTTTTATTTGTATATTTTGAACCGACTTTTTTCTTTTACGGTGAAGGAAAACATCGTGAGGAAACCTGCGCACGCCTGCGAAGAGATTCAAAGGTTATGCGTGAAGTCGTCCAACCCGCACTGGGCCCGCGTGGACGACTAAGGGCTAATCACCCTATACGGGTAGGCTCGTGCCCCTCGGTGGGGACGTTCAATGAGCTGATGATGATGATGATAAACCGACTTTTTTCGATTGCTTTGCGATAGGCAGGAACTTACATTTGTAATTTTAGACATCAATCTGATCATTTGAGCTTCGATTGCTCATTGGTGTGGACTGTTGCCTTCGGATCTGGAGGGTGCAGGTTCTTTTTCCTCGTTACGCCATCTATATACGAGAAATGTGCATATATCCTATTATTTTCTTGTTTATTTATAATTTAGCTTTAACATATGAAGGTTATTTTCTATATCTCACATTTCAATACGTAGGTCTAAAGTATAAAATTATTTTCTTGTGAGAGGGCTTTATCAGGACTGGCACATTTAAAGATATGATGAAGTAAATAGGCTGTTCCTTACACCTAGGCTGCTAATGAAAATACCTGGGTATTTATTATACAGGGTAAATTTTGCACTCGTATTATGGAATGTTTTTGTAGGAACCTAATACCATATAAATAAATGATAATTACATAAATTTTCGCATTGCATTGAGCAATTTGATAATTTATTAAAGCAGCGCGCCATCCGCCAAACCGCGCTTGCGTCGACCTCTGCCACACCGTGCACGGTGAACCCGCCTCACACCATATATAATTGTTTTTTTTTATTTCTTTATGTATTTTTTTGTTTAAAAGGATTTTTAGGGTTTAATATATTTGATTTTTGTATCAATAGATTTACCTCATATTTGGGGGATAAACTTTAAATCACGAGTAGGTTCTCATTTTAAACAATTACCAATGTTCTCGATTTCATTATGTATATTAACACGATTTATCAACAAGAAATATGAAAAAAAAACCTTTGTTCAGATTTTAGTATACTCAACATATTGTTCAAAGGGCTAGATGGCGCTGTGTGCATATCTTTGGATATATATTAATAAATCTATTTTCACATTCTTCTTGCCGAGCTTGTCATTTTAGAAATATATGAGATTTCCAATTTGCTGCGAATATAGCTACCCGTGTATCCTTGAGACACCCATGAATGCCGTGTGTCATGAATAGCGCGAAATCGCGTCCATTTCCTTTAGGAGCGAAACCCGCGGGAAATCTGGAGCGGTGTAGGGTTGTCTACGGGCGTATTTATCATATTCTTTATGATCCACTTTGACCTATTAATTTAATATATGCATATGCAGCAGCGGCGATTGAAGACTTAAAATTGTGGGGTTAGGGTTGGAATTAGGTAGAAATATGTACTTGCACCGTGTGTTGATATTCATATGAATCTTCCTAAGATTCACAGAATATTGTTTATTAAAATCACAAATAAAAACTCAAAACCGTCGAAGATAGGTTAGATATAATAAATATTTGATTCTATCACTGGGTAGTGTACCTAAAAGTATCTTTAATCTCTGATGACGAACGTAAGACAGTGTTAACATAACAGTAACTATCTTATTGATTTCCATAATATGCATCCATCTGTTATGGGCAGATAATCACTTACTCGTATCGTCAGATCACCCCACTGGTACCCTTCAAATATTAAAAACAAACGCGAAGCCGCGGTCAAAAGTCAATACTCAAATACTCAATACTGAAATCTTTATTGCTCTATAAATGTAGGTACAGTAGTTTGGTGGACCAAAACATTTTAGGCGCTGCAATTTTGAGAAGGAAACTTTTTCTTAATTAACTAATAGTTTTACAAATAAATATAATGAACAATGAATGTTTCTACTTAAGCTATAAAAAACATTATATTATAGATACAATTTTCTTAAAATCTTATCACAAAGCTAACAATCCTTAACCAAAAATAATAATAATAAATTCATACAATAAACTTTAAAAGTACAACATAACTATAAATTTAATGTTTAAAAGAAACACTGAACAAAACAAAGCTTTCTTTCTTTCCATACTATATTGTACTTACTTTAATACATTTTATAAATTATCGCATCACTATAATTACTCTTATTTATTAGTAATTGTTTCAGTTCTCTAGTGAATTTCCTGCAGTTTGTTTCATTCTTTAGTGAGTCGAGTAATGTGTAATATAAATTGTTAATTTCGAGGTAGTTACATTTAGTTTATTGCCATATCTCAGTTGATAGGTCATAGGATTATGGTTACGTTTTGTATAAAGCTCCATGTTTTTTTTTGCAAACTTTAGTACTTCAAATATGTATAAACTTGGTAGTGTAAGTATTCTATGTTTTTGAAAATAAGGCTTACAGCTTTGGGTTCAGTTTGGTTACCAAAATAACAAATGATGTAGTGGAACAGCAAAAGTGCTTCTCGGATTAAGTCAATGGATGTATACATTTTTCGTAACACGATATAAATGTGTATCGGCATAATGGGTTGTGAAATGTTGCTAAAATATGAAGATGAAATTCAAGCCCAAGTTTTATGTGCTGGATAAATTTCCCAAAATTGTTCTGAAGGCTGAGCAATTTGATACATTTGCACCTTGAGGAAAGTTTCTTGAAATAAAAATGCCAAGAAAATATTAAATATTATTTACTGATTCTATATATTTTTTGAAATTATGTATGCTTAGTATGACACACTGTTAGTAGAGCGTCGGTGGCTCAATGGTGTGGACTGTCGCCCTCCTACCGAGAGGGCTGAGGTTCAAATCGATACGTACCAATGTGTTTTCGAATTTTCGAAAATATATGTACGTTATCCGACGCTCTTACGGTAAAGGAAAACATCGTGAGGAAACCTTCATGCACACCTGCAAAGAGATTCGAAGGTTGTGTGTGAAGTCGTCCAATCAGCACTGGGCCCGCGTGGACGACTAAGGCGATTAGGCCTTAGTCGTCCCCTACCCTATACGGGTAGGCTCGTGCCCCTCGGTGGGGACGTTTAATGAGCTGATGATGATGACACACTCTTATAGGTTTGGCCGTGTGAGGACGGTCAAGATTACCTGGACAAATGTCCAGTCTATTGCACTATTGAAGATGAATATTGAGAATGACGTGTGCTTGACAAAATTGGATATGCTAGTATGACGGCTTCATATTATTTTATGGAATTGTATAGTAATAAAATATAATATATGTACAAGTAAATAAACTTTAAATATAATAACCTTCTACGGAAAATTGCCTTTTTAATTATTATATTTATGAAAGACCTTAACAAGCCAAGCAATTAGAAGTAATCTTATTCGAAATTGCATGGTATCGTGTAATTTTTAGTGGTGGTGTGCAATCGTTAAGTGGTTCGTATTGTTTAGTGAACTGGGGGTGTATTCGTTGTTATACTTTTCGAATTCACGTACTCACACGTAAAAATCTAATCTTCTTTATGAATAAAAAGTTAATCTCAAAAAGGTAATTTTGTATTCCGTCTCCAACCCTAGGGAGTGGAATCTGGAGGCCCATTTACACTACACGAGCCAGCTTAGTTCCTTTTAATAACTTAAGTAGCTTGGCTGGCACTTATTTTGTTCCATTGAGAGTTTGCTAAGGCTTTCTGGATTTTATCTATAGGCGTGCATATTGCCTTGTTATTGAGGATTATAACAAAGGATTTTCGGTGATAAATAATGAATATTGCATGTAGGGTGAATTGTTTATCGGTAGTTACGAGATTGTGGACAAAAAACTGGGCAGCTTGTTGGCATAAATATTTATGTATGCTCTTTGTTAATTTTCTATTTGACACGACTCTGCGTGTTGTTTTTTTAAATGTTTTGTGTTAAGGCTGACTTACGATTCGTAGTAAATCTTCGGGGACCGAAGCTTGTACGAGATGTATTTTGTCGAATAGCAATTGAAGCTGGTACTTTGTCCAATACTGACATTGCACTATCAACCATAAAGATGTGTGTTATAGTCCCAGATCAAGTTTAAATATTAATATTACATTTGATTTGTGATATAATTATTTTTACTATCGTGGCATTTCACAGTCCACTGCGAAGAATGCTATTCCACGTTTGCGAGATATTTCGGTTGCTCTCTAATAGTATGTCAGGGTCCTAGCTTATGGTTTCATGATATTTTCCGACTTTAAATGGATGATGACTTTGACATAAATGGGCCGGTTCGAGCGGAATGAAACCACGGCCTAACGTAAAACCGGTGTAAAAATACAGGAGTGTTGTATTTCACCGACTGAGCGGGGTTTCTGGTGACCCAAACTCCCATTTTCCTCCTTTTACTCTGTCGACTCCCTTCGGAAAGGAGGTCATTGCATTCGATGCTTAGTCGGAGTGGCGAGAGTCCATAGGTGGCCGTATCACTTGACATAGGGTGGAGCGTCTCCTCGTTTGCCTATATAACTAGCTTTTGCTCGCGGCTTTGCTCGCGTCAAAACTATTTTCATTTCCTATTTTATTCCCTTAGGGGTAGAATTTATAAAAAAGCTTTCTTAGGAGGATATCTATGTCGTAGTAGCTTTATACAAGTCTCATACCGATCAGTTTAAAATTGACAATGTTTCAAAAACATTTCATCCTCTATTTTGTACCCTTGGGGGACAAAATTAATCCAAACACTTTATTTGCGGATATCTACATCACAAAGTCTACCAGCATGCCAAATTTCATCCCTATCGGTGTAGTGGTTAGGCTGTGCGTTGATAAATCGATATATTAGTCAGTCATATTTGAGTTATATATAAATAGTCAATATTATAAAAATAACGTCATCAGATGAAACCGGCGTTAAACAACGTGAACGTTGTGTTTAGCCAAGTGACTAAAGTGACCCTCTTTCCATATCCTTTACTTCTTTTCCCTCTTTCATGTTAAAGATCAGCCACGCATTCGTTGCTTCTTTGTCCATGAGTTACATATCTTAACAGGCAAATCATTTGCTAGTTTGCTTACCGATGAAAACCTTAACTTTCTTTAAGGTTGTGATTTCTTTTTCTTTTATAATTAAATTGTTAAAACCGTATTAACCTAGCTTGGTACTCATATTTAGGGCTTCGCAGGACAGGCTGTGCCTAGTGCGAAGTCCGCTGTCACTTACACTATTATCTTTAACACCTTTGTTATACTTAAGTTAAGTCTTTCATTTTATTGTACCTGGTATAAAAACCTTGTAACTTTAAGTAAATAAAACTTTTTTTTTTTTTTTTACTTAAGCATTACACAGTGCTTTACCTAATAGTAATTTACCTAATTCCGTTCAGCACTGTCTCATAACATAAAGTTGTATTAAACTTGATATTCATACGCGTATTAGTCCTTGCTCACAAAGTATAAAGTTTTAAGTACGTCGTAAGCACTCGTTTTCAAAGGCATAAACCCTAATTAAACGCTTAATATTATATTGTTATAATAAAACTGGCTGGAACTGGTTTAATTAGATCTGTTGTAACTAGTTCTGTGCAGTTACTTTGTAGAAGTTTATGAGTTTAATCCTCTTATTCAGGAAATATATACATATATATTAGTATATTTATTTATATGTGTGTACATGTACTTATATGTATATATATATATATATAAGTACATGTACACACATATAAATATATATATATATATATGTACACAGTGCCATTGAATTCCTATTTATGGTATTTAACAATATATATGTATATTTACTTTATTTTTATTAATATATATAAATAAAAAATACCAGGACCGAAACAAACATATAACTTTATGAACATCTGGTTTTTTGGTCTAGACGTTATAGGCATAACAAATGCTATGCTTGAATCGTCTAGTGCTATCCCAACGTTTTACCTTGGAACTCTTACGATTAAAAGTAAAAATTCAAGGATGAAAGCAATAATTCCTCATACAGCTACATCACTAGGACTCATTGCGAAAGTTGACGAATTCCGTCAAGTAGAAGTCATGACCAACTACTTCAGAAGTCATGTTAGCCGCATTATACCTCCTGGTGACCCATCCGACGAGCAACTGTTGTAATAATTGCTCTACTTACATGTTTGGCAATGGGACTCCCTCGTCGCTATGTTTGCCACAGCACTTTGCTGTAATCCTTTGAGTACTTAAATCCCTTAAATAAAGTTTGAACATCTATTGTAAAAAAGTGGTTATTTAGAATGCTCCAATACCTTTGGGCTATGTCACGTCACACGTTGTTTATTGCAATTCTATTTTCAGCTACCATAGGGCAATGTGGCAGTATACTGTTTTTATTTATCATCGGAAATATATTTCCAAGTACGATTTCAATGTATTTTATATTCGCTCCAACATTATCGGGTTAAAAATAACCTGATATGAAATGATCTGACATTATTCGTACGTTCCATTTTGCAATAAGCACTAGTAGGAACAAATTTTCATGAAACTGAAACGCTTTTTGATCATTCAGAATTGAGTTACTTATTTGGGTTTTAGCACTCTCGTTTCATGTTATTAAACTGTATTTTTTTGCGCAATTTATCAGACTAACCGCTTGATGATAAGCAGTAAGTTACCCACAATACTGAAGCAATTGTGAGGAAGAAATTGTGCATGGTTTTTTATTTTTGATGCAAAAGTTACAGTTTTCAGTACATTTGCTGTGTGTATCACCCGTACTACGAGTATACGCAAGAAAAACTGTTGATATTTTGATACGCATATTACGTGCTGACAAAGAAGAATGAGCGTCAGTGGCTCAGTGGTGTGGACTGTCACCTTCCTACCGGAAGGGCTGAGGTTCAAATCCCGACACGTACCAATGTATTTTCGAATTTTCGAAAAATATATGTACGTTATCCGACGCTCTTACGGTGAAGGAAAACATCGTGAGGAAACCTTCATGCACGCCTGCGAAGAGATTCGAAGGTTGTGTGTGAAGTCGTCCAATCCGCACTGGGCCAACGTAGACGACTAAGGCCTAATCACCCTATACGGGTAGGCTCGTGCCCCTCGGTGGGGACGTTTAATGAGCTGATGATGATGAAATCAGAATAAGTTTTTTCCGTGAATGCCGTAGAAGCGGCTCAGGGGCATACTATTTAGCAATGAACGGGTATCAATTTTTTTAAAGGTACTGCATTCTCCAACCTTACTATTAGAGGAAGATTTCTAGCATAAAGACTAATGAACCATAAGTAAAAAAAGTCCTAAATACAGATCATCATTATCATCAGCTTATTATTCAATCATCTTTTTTTCACTGAATCCAGTAATTGAACCTCACCTAATTAAACTTAGAGCGTCGGTGGATCAATGGTGTGTACTGTTGCCTTCCAAACTAAAGGGTGGTTCGAATCCCGATGCGTACAAATGTGCGTAAAGTCGACCAATTCGCACTAGGCCTGCATGGATGACTAAAGCCTTTATAACCCATACTGGGCACGTTTAATGGGCTGATGATGATGATAAATCACACTAGGCAAAATTACACAAAGCAAAGTCACTTCCTGAGTGAAACCACTATGTCACTTCATAGGACTCGAACATACGGATTACGTAGTGATGTTAACTCAAATCTTTAAACCATGGAGGCAGTAATGTTATATGTTGACGACCCATTTGTGTTATGGTTGAGACGTCGGCTATTACACCAAGGGTTCCGGTTCGATTCCCGGGCAGTACAAACATTCGTGTGCATGACCATGTCTGTTTGTATTGGTATGGCTGTTTCTATGTATAAAATGTATCTGTTTAAAAAAAGGATATAAGTATGTTTATCCGTTTTTTAGTACCCATATTGCAGGCTTAAGGCAAAAGCTTAGTTTGGGACTAAATGGCGCTGTGTGTATGCCGGTGGATATTATTATCTTATTTTACATTTCTGCAAAGCAAGTATAATGTCTCCTTTACCAAGCTACCTGGTTATTTCCTTAAAGTGTTCCTTCTACACTCAATGATAAATCTGGCATGGGAAATAGGCTTGCCTCGTGCAATAGCATTACTGAATGCACTCGCCTCGCGATCGGCAAATGCGTATTTATGTGTATAATGCATAAATATAATGGATGCACTGTTATTTGAGTTTCGAATGCGTGGAGCGATTTTCAGTATTATTATTATTTTTTTTTATGTGATAGCGGGCAAACGAGCGGACGGCTCATCTTATAGTAAATGACGCCATCGCCACTTGCAATACAGAGTGCAAAGAAATGCATTACCGGCCTTTTAAGTGTTCCTTGTAAGTGGTCTCTTATGTTAGACAAAGCAAAGTATGCAGAATTTAGACCTATGTTTTGCAGAATTAGGACATGCAAAGTATTTAGTATAAGTATCATAAGCGTTTTTTAAAATTTGGATATAGAAATTGTGTAATTAGCATACTTGGTAGATAGATATTTTTTTGATATAGAAATCTTTGCTTGTTAAAGTGTTAACATTATGTAATTTTCACAAAACAGTAATTGTAGTTGATAAAAACGTTATTAGGTCAGTGCAACAATTCTTCGATTTTTCAAAGATTTCTTTAGCTAGGTTTGGAAACCGATCGTTTGGAATTTCACTTTTTTATAGTGCTTAATTCAACTTGAATTGCAAAAATAAAATACTAATAGTTAGAACATAATATTTACAATTAATGTTAATAAAATATTTATAAGATACATAACTTCTTTCTAATATCAGTATTGGCGTAAGTTTGCCGATCTGGACACCAACTTCCTTATACTCTTTAAAAAAGAAATTAAAATTGGAACACCAACTCAATTGCCGTTAACGGAAAATTACATCCAATCAGATCGTTCGTCCACGCCTCATTGGTTATTTGAAAATGGCCCAATCAGTTTGACGAGTCGCTAGAGAGTGTAATGTTTTATGGGCAGTAAGCTCGACATCAACCGGCCAGGTTTATGCTCGGTAAAAATTCCCTTCCTCGGCTGTTAGGGTTGCAAAGCGGCAAAATGGATGACACAATAAAATATTTGGAAGTAAAATTAATGAAAGAAAGAAAAACGTTAACATTAAAATAACAGGAACATAAATAAAATATTTACAATAGACAAGTCAGAAAGAAAGAATAAGATAAACATGAAAAGTAAGAATGTCGGTGGCTGAGGTTCAAACCTTAGAATTTAAGAAATTATATGTACATTATCCGACGCTCCTACGGTGAAGGAAACTATCGTGAGGAAACCTGCGCACGCCAGCGTGGAAATTCAAGGTTCAATCCGCACTGGGCTCGCGTGGATGACTAAGGCCACAATATACCACACTCTATGAAACTAAAAACAAAGCTCTACCGACCGCATACATACTTTTCTTTAACTCGACAGATAACGGTCCGATGCTCCTCAATTATAACCCGTATTTGTGATCTTAGGGGAGACCATCGTCCGCATAGGTAGCACAATTCTATCTTTTTCACAAGCCATCAGAGTTAACCTTTTAGTGGAGCTTTGCTTCAGACTAAAGATTGAGACGTGCAGTGGATAACATGGATACTATGACATTTACATTTGATCATCACAAGTTTTTATAATACTTATACGCTGAACTCCCGCCTTCAGGATTGTTGATGTCAGTTTTCTGATAATAGGTCTGATCCAATACGTGCGTGCCAAAAAAGGAGGAAAATAAATTCTCCAAAAAAGGAATGTTTAATGATAAACATAAAGCATACAACCCTAACACCGATTTCGTTATTTTACTGCGCAACCGGCATGCAAGCACTATCAAGCTATTTGTACAATGAAAATTTCTTGACTCATAAAAGAGGAAATACGCTGAGTTTCGTGTACCCAAAACTGGAAGCTTCAGTGGCCCGCTTTAATCAGAAATTTTGTAACAACCCACAAGTTTGTATAACAAAGTGATACAATCTTTGGGAAACGGGTTTGTTCGCCGTTGAATTAAACACAATGTCTCCACTATGCTGAGGGAATTTTTCACAGGTGACATTGGGTTATTTTTCAAAAGTAGGCAAACAAACAAAGGTCCTGGTGTTCATCACATCAGCACATTATACGTCTCCACCGAGGGGCACGAGCCTACCCGTATAGGGCATATAGGCCTTTGTAACTGGTATGTAATTATGTCATCTGCATTTTTATTTTTTGTAACGGGAGACAAACGAGCATAAGATGCATCTGATAGCATATGACATGGCCGTCCATGAACATTTGCCAGACGACAAAAAGCATGAGTTCCATCTGATAGTATGTAACACTGCCACCCATCAACATTTGCCAGACTAGAGGTCCAGAAATACGTTGTCAGTCCTTTAAGAGAGTGTACGCTTTCTTCTTGATAGACTCAAGGTCGTATTGTCTCGAAAATGTTTCTAGTGGAAGTTCGTTCCATAACTCCACCATCAAAGGATGCTCGTCCCTCAGAAAATACATAGTATGTTGCTAACATATGACATGGGAGATGGTAAAGGCAATACAAGATGATCGATGGGATATCTAACTACCTGACTCACTCAGCGATATAACTGGATAAGCAGTATCACGCTGATTTTAGGAATAAATTTAACCTTTTGACTACCAAGATTCCAATCACAATAGAAAATATGTTGTTTGTTGTATATATCCGTCAGTGACATTTCAAGGGTTAATTGTCCAATATCTTGGAATCGGTGCATAGTGCTTTATAGCAGTATTTCACATTTTAACTGATTCCATCTTTAGTCTGTAACGTCTCCACAGGAGGCCTTTCCACGCAGCATGGCTATGGAGAGTTTAGGCCATAAGCAGCTATCCGGACTCAATGTGGATTGACAAAGGTTAACCCTTAACCGCCGCTGACGGATATATTCAATAAAAACAATTGATTTTCTATTGTGTCTCGAATCCTGGCAGTTAAAAAGTCAACAACAAACAACAGGTGTATGCCTGTAATTGGTACATGTACTAGAACATAAATTCAAATGTTTGAGGTTTTCTGGTTAAGTAGGTATGTGTACTATTGGCATACTCGTAAATAAATTAATAACTTCCATAATACCTTGCTAACAAGCCGGACTAAAAGCTTGAAGTGCCTTGCGAAACGCGGTAGGAGTCGAGATAATAGATTTCATTCAACGTTTTGACGACTATACATTGCGATAGTGTTTTAACTTGTGCTATTAAATCGTACGCAGTAGCCGTAACGCTATCGAACCTTCGGAAAATTATATAAAATATGTTCAGAAGTATACAGACAGCCAGGATGATCACCCGATGGTAAGTGATACGCCCGATCATGACAAAGTGGCTTTGAAGGAAACCAACAACAATAGAAGTGCAAAACACTTTAATTTCATGGGACGAAATCTGGCATTGCGGGGACACTTGCCTAGACGACTCAGTACTAAATCTACCATCTAGAAAATCGTATCCTACGATTGCAGAATAAAGAGGAGATTTCACACATAACCTTCAAATAAACATCATAAAAAAGCTAGTAACTTCTATGACCGACTATTTATCGATAAAACTTCGTTAATACACCGGAACAGTGCATTGGATATTTAATGCAAGAAAAGCTTTGCAGTCACAAATTAACGATTCCTACTTTATTATTTACTTGTCATCGTATTGCGCCATCCCTTAGGCATAACCCATTAATTTTCAAATGGATTTAGAATAATAATTTATAAAACACCTTGAGACGCAAACTTTATTTGGGTTACTACTTAAATTTTAATGGCGTCCGAAAAGTTAGTAGCTCGTGCAAGCTATTCTACACCTTGTTGTGGTAGTAGTAAGGTGGAATAAATTTTAATTGGAGGACCAACTGGAGCACAAATTGTCCGCAATGTTTTCCATGTTTAAACTCGTTCAGCGTGGTTTGGGGATGGACAAAATCAAATGTTAAAGTTGTACAAGTTGGAGATTTTTTGTATAAGACGAGTGTGTTAGCGCCTTTGTTTTGTATTTAGTCAGCTAAGGCTGAAAGTTATTTGTGCTCACAATGTTATGAATGGTGTCATTTAAGAAAAAAAAAAAGATTAGGTCTAACATTTTAATCGTTGGGATTCTAGAAGCTGAACCAAATTTTATATGCCTTTTGATTATATTTAACTGCGATAGTGAAAATACTTAAAACAGTCATAACCGAAACTAATCCCTTAGACGAAAGTGTTATGAACAAATACTGGCTAAGTACTTCTTAACATTATATTTATAATTTTATGCCTTTAGTCAGTATTTGAATGCGTTTGATGACCTCTTCCCATAGTTATGTTGTATGGGCAAGCCGGCACCTGCAGTGGACGTATAGTCTTATTAATTGATAGATCTACTCTTAAATCCAAACACCAAATCAATGAATTTATTACATTCTTTTTTGCACTTAACATAAAAGAAACATAAGGAATACATATACCTATACATTTTTATCAAGTGCAAGTACAATTTCTTCCAGAAAACTTTAGGATGGAAGAAAATAAATTTGTTTAAAAGAGGCATGGTTAACTAAAAACAAAACTTTATATACGTAAATATTTAAGAAAATATACAAGTAAGTACAGTAATATGTATTGAAATAAAAAGACAGACAATAAAATAAATTCAATTTCAATCAAATATATTAGTAATAAAAAAAGCTACAAAATAAAAGTAAAATCACACAAATATAAAGATATACATAAATGTATCTAAGAAAAGTAGATAACAAATTATAGTACATATATTAAAATAAATACCTTAGACAAGGTACTAAGGAAGTGATTATTTAGGTTTCATTTAGGTTCCAAATACTAACATATTTCAAAGACGTGTTAAATTCAACAGAATAAATCTGTATGTATTCATAAGAAGCTTTGCATTTGTACATGACTAAAATATTCAAATTCAATTTCGATACAGCGCGTTTGCAAAAGCCCGGTTCGTCTCCAAATGATGTGATATTCAAAATTACTTATGGACGGCTTCTACCGCTTTAAAAGCATTGTTTCTTAAAGGGCAGAACGATACATGCAATAAGAATATATGCCTATAAGGAACCTTGATATTATTGAAAATAGACTTGCTATTTTCTTTTTTGACTATCCCACTAATTTTAAAAAGCTTCAAGTTGTTGAGTATATTGCTGCTGTTGCTAGTTTTATCAAAACTCATTGTTTTGATAAAACTTTACAACAATATAGCTAACATATCAGACAAGCAAATAGGATATTTATTATTACCGAATCCCCGCGGGAACGCGAACTTTGCGGGTAAAACTGCGACGCGCTGCTAGCGATTAAATATATTATTTTTTGCTCACGAGCTTAATCTCATCTAGCAAATGTAATCAGATACCTAGTGTCGAAGTTGTTATCCACCTCACTGCCTTTTTCCATTTTATTTAATACTTGCAGCGCGCCCCGGCTTCGCGCTTTTAAGAGTTTAAGTTAAGGATCCCTAATTTTTCGAAAATATAGCCTCTATGTCATTTGGGGAAAGTTTAGCTTCATCATCATCATAATCAGCTCATTAAACTTCGCCACCGAGGGGCACCCTATAGTTAGGCCTTAGTTGTCCACGTGGGCCAAGTGCGGATTGGACGAATTCACACACAACCTTCGAATCTCTTCGCAGGTGTGCATGAAGGTTTCCTCACGATGTTTTCTTTCACCGTAAGAACGTCGGATAACGTACATATATTTTCGGAAACACATTGTACGTGTCGGGATTTGAACCTCAGCCTTCCCGGTAGGAAGGCGATAGTCTACACCATTGAGCCACCGACGCTCTAAGTTTAGCTTAATAACGATAATTTTTTTTTCAAATCAGTCCAGAAGTTATGGAGCCTATTTAATACAAACAAATCTTTCCTCCTTAAAATATAAGCCAAGATAAAAAATAATCGTCAGATAGCAGCCAAGACCAATGACCAGGTAGATAAGAAATATCGTTAAATTGATAATGGAACACCTTAAAATATAAAAATACCTAGTATTCCGTAGTGTTTGTAAACCTTCTTTTAACTCTCGAAGAGTATCGCTAAAAGAAAATAGAAAGTCAATTGTTTGTAGAGTCAATTTTCCCCAGGGAGTCTTTGACTACAAGCCCTGCCTACAGCGGTGTATGTACCACCGCAGTGCAAGATATCGTCCTGTGAAATAGGAGTGTTTTGCACTTGTGGTGTTTGGGATAAGGGCATTGTAGCTACTAAAATTATCGGGTATATGAGACCTCACATCTGTTGTCTCGGCTATCGGGCGCAATGCGGCATTGATGGGGAATAATAACTGTTTATGAGTTGTTAGTTTCATTCAATGACGCTGTGTCATGGTCAGGCGTATCACTTAAGATAGAGCGTCTTAACTTTAGGTGAGCGTTGTGACCGTCCTGTACACTTAGTAACACAAAAAAATATACGAATTTCTGATGATAGTCATCAATATTTATACTTGGGCCCGCGTAGTAAATTATCACTCAATATTTCTAAAATAAAAGAGCGTCGGTGGCGCAATGGTGTGGACTGTCGCCTTCCTACCGGGAGGGCTGAGGTTCAAATCCCGACACGTACCAATGTATTTTCGAATTTTCGAAAAATATATGTACGTTATCCGACGCTCTTACGGTGAAGGAAAACATCGTGAGGAAACCTTCATGCACGCCTGCGAAGAGATTCGTAGGTTGTATGTGAAGTCGTCCAATCCGCACTGGGCCCGCGTGGACGACTAAGGCCTAATCACCCTATACGGGTAGGCTCGTGCCCCTCGGTGGGGACGTTTAATGAGCTGATGATGATTTCTAAAATGGTGAGTGGGAAATGCCCTGTGGTATAACGTTATACGACTTTATACCGACTTTAGGTACGTATATTTTATTACAGTTAAGTAATAGTTGGTAATAATGGATTCAATTCCAGGTTCTGTCCAGTCTATGTTGTAATTTGACATTATATTCAAAATATATGAACGTCGGTGGAACAATGGTGTGGAGTGACGCCCTCCTACCAGCAGGGCTGAGATTCAAATCCCGCCACGTACTAATGTATTATCGAATTTTCGAATAATATATTTACGTTATCCGACGCTCTTACGGTGAAGGAAAACATCATGAGGAAACTTGCGCACGCCTGCAAGAGATTCAAAGATTGTTCGTGAAGTCGTCCAACCCGCACTGGGCCCGCGTGGACGACTAAGGCCTAATCATCCTATAAGAGTAGGCTCATGCCCCTCGGTGGGGTCGTTTAATGAGCTGAAGATGATTATATGTTTTATTCGGTTCCGCTCTTATCCAAAATTATTGTTACGAATATAATTTAATTTCAAACATTCAATGAGACAGTTTTAGTTACAAAGTTCCATTCTTCTAATTAGAATTTATTAGACAATATCACTATCAGCTAAGTAGAAAATAATAATACAAATTATCGATTCACATGACATTACACGAGATTCATTAAAATTTACTCGTTGGCACTTTGACGTGACATACATAATTCTAGAGCATTCGAAATTGTGCGTAATTTCATATTAAGAACGCTTTTAACTCGCTAATGGAATGGCACGAGATTCTCAGTACTCGTGTTACGTCAATCAGTAAAGGCTGAATGGAAAAATAATGTTCATTTTTATCATCCCTGTGCTTATTATTTTTATTTTATTTATTTTTTATTTATTCAACTCGCAGTTACTTTGCATAACGTGAACGTAAAAGTATAATTATTATGTAAACAAGGAATTGACCTCCACAGGACAGGCTCAGCCTAGTGTGGAGGCTAGGTTAAAATTGACGCCATATACAAATTGGCAGTTGGACTACAGGCATGTAACGGGTATTATCAGCATGTATTTGTGGTCTGTGGTAGCGGAGAATTTATAATAACTGACTTCATTTTTTTTTTTTCAAAATGACTTATATCTGTTGTCGCAGAAGGCCTTTACAGCTTTACCGGTCAATTGGCGAGCGCAGAAGGCTCTCAGCCATGAAAAAAACACAACGAGCCTAAGCGCGCTCCATGGTGGGACTCGGTCATCGGCTGAGGGCGTTGCGGGAAACGCTAGGTAGCCTATTATATGTTTGGGGAGAGTCAGTTAGTTTCCATTAACACTGCATCCAGGATAATAAAAATCGCAGTAAGGGTTTATTTGAAATTACCAGGTATGAAGAACATGTGTTGCCTTAAAAAACGGGCACAGGACAGTGTTCTTTTTTCGTTATTTTCAACCTATCGCAGTCCACGTCTGGACATGTGTCTCCATTTTGCTACCAACATCTCGGTTTTCCACTTTCTTCATCCAACCTCCGCTCTCGAACTTTCACAAATTGTCGGTCCATTGGTCCAGGCGTCCTCCGCTATGCTTGCCAACACGCATTCCCTTCTCCAGAACTCGTCTGTACCAACAGCCATCGGTTATGCGGCATACGTGCCGGCCCACTGTCACTATTGATCTGACGAGCTATACTGTAATTTTATTTTTTTCACGAAAAACATTTTTCTCATTTTGTCCCTCAGGAAAACCTGAAGCATAAAACGTCCCTTTGCCCGTTTAAACTTCAAACTTATAAAGAAATACCGAATATCTTGCAAGGATACCAAGTCTGCTTCAACCAACAAATTTACTTTCTAAAGAAACAGTAAGTCAAATAATCTGATTTATATAATATATTGGCAATTGTATAGAAAAGTGGATAGCAAACACCGTCACGTGATATCCGAATAATAGATACAGCGATTCCGATAGAAAAGAACGTTGCGCAAACAAATTTATTTACAGCCTGAGATTTATTATGGTGACAACAATAATAAACGTTGACACTTTGTTTACGGGAAGCTCCTCTGAAGTCGAGAAAAATACTAAGTGAGATAAAGCGAAAAAACAACAATTTAATCTATTTTATGGATTAAAAATCAAGTTATAGTTGTTCACATTTGACTTTGGGTTGCCTTGGGCAAAAGTAAATTTATCAAAGTTATTATTTTTCGGAACGTAGGGAATCGTACTAACATACGCAGCTGAGACATGGACACTGACTGCGGGATTGGTTCACAAGTTCAAAGTCACTCAACGCGCAATGGAGCGAGCTATGCTTGGAGTCTCTCTTAGGGATAAGATTAGAAATGATTAATTCGTAGAGAACAAAGTTACCGACGTAGCCCGCCGGATCAGCAGTTGAAGTGGCAGTGGGCTGGTCACGGTATGTCGCAGAACCGATGGCCGTGGAGCAGACGAGTTCTGGAGTGGAGACGCGTCTTGGCAAGCGTAGCGTAGGACGCCCTCCGGCCCGATGGACCGACGACTTGCGAAAGGCCGCTGGTGGAACCTGGATGAGAAAGGCGGAGGACCGGGATGTCTGGCGCAAAATGGGGGAGACCTATGTCCAGCAGTGGACTGCAATAGGTTAAAGAGAAGAAGAGAGGGAATCCAAGCTACTGGATTTATGACTTGAGTCTTACTGACTCCTTAGAAATCCTAAAGATAGAATACATTGTCTAAATTAATTGCTCCTTTTCATTTCTACGTCCCTTAGGTCAAAGGGTGATAGACTTCTGGTTGAATTATTTAAAATAATGCTTTCTATCAATCAATCAACAAGTCTTCGTAACGTCCTACTGTAGAGTACAGACATTCCAATAGAGCATGCTTATGGAGAGATTGGACAGTAACCCAATAGTTACAGGACATTTATTAGTAATATTTGTGTTATGTGAACTATACAGGCTTTCTGAGGTATTCTCACACTACCATCCCTACCTCTTAATGTAGTTTCATAGAATAAAAAGCGACTGTTAAATGCCAGTACATTACCTCGCTGGCACTTTGCCAGTACCTGCAAAGATCTTACGTAATCATCCAACACATCGCTCGTTTTAAAGTCCATTTTGGTGCACAGAGTTGCATTAGAACGCCATTGATCTAATGTCGGTGTATAAAATAAGAGATGAATGGCTTGTCGAGCAGTTTTATACTTCGAATGGTGTACCAGTACACCATTTGCAGTATATACTTTATATTAAAGAAATTAAATTGTAACGAAGCAAGATAATAGAGATAATATGATTCGACTATGGTATATAGTAATTAAAAAATACCTTTCATGATTGACGATCCATGTGGTGTAATGGTTGAGAGGTCGGCCGCAACACTAAGGGTTCCGGGTTTGATCCCCGGGCAGTACAAACATTTGTGTGCATGAACATGTCTGTTTGTAATGGTCTGGGTGTTTTCTATGTATAATATGTATGTATTTACCAAAAAAAATGTATACATGTATGTTTATCCGTTGTTTAGTACCCATAATACAGGCTTTACGCTTAACTTGGGGCTAGATGGCGCTGTGTGATTGTCAGTAGATATTTATTTATTTATTTATTTATTTATTTATGTTCCAGTGAGGGAACATGCCTCGGTCGCTTACCTACAACACTGCCCAGAACAGCAATCACGTTTTAAGGGACAAGATACGGGCGGGTATCATATGATAGAGAAATCGCATAAGTTATTTATGACTATACATTGTTTTCACAGTTATCTTTTTAACCCTCGACGCAAAACCGGGGTGTTATAAGTTTGGAGTGTCTATGTATGTCTGTTCATGGCATCATAGCACCCGAATGAATGAACCGATTATAATATTATTATTTTTTGCTTAAGTAGATATATAGATTACTTACTTTGATAGCCAGTGACTACTGTACAAAAGGAGTCCTAATCAACGTTAATGGGATTTTCCATAGTACGGGTTAGCCTAAAAAGCGGTAATACGCTTTTTAAGCATATTGGGTGAGAAAAGCGGAGGACCGGGATATCTGGCGCAAAATGGGGGAGATCTGTGTCTAGCAGTGGACCGCGATAGGTTGAATAGAATAGGAGATAACTTCAATAGTAAGTATAAAAGTTCATCATCATCATCAGCTCATTAAACGTCCCCACCGAGGGGCACGAGCCTACCCTCATAGGGTGCTTAGGCCTCAGTCATCCACGCGGACCCAGTGCGGATTGGATGACTTCACATACAACCTTTGAATCTCTTCGCAGGCGAGCATGAAGGTTTCCTCACGATGTTTTCCTTCACAGTAAGAGCGTCGGATAACGTACATATAATTTCGTAATTTCGAAAACATATTGGTACGTGGCGGGATTTCAACCTCAGCCCTCCCGGTAGGAGGGCGACAGTCCACACCATTGAGCCACCGAGGATCTAAATATAAAAGTTCAAAAGCCTTTTTCACGTGTTTATTACTTTGGTTTATTTTCATATAATTGTTTTGTTTTGTATTTGTGGTAAAATAAATGTTTTTTCTTTCTTTCTTTTCTTTCTAATCTATATCAAAGTTTAAAGGTTACTTCCCTAGTCTTTTGGTTTAATTGTTGAGTCTAAATAGCTCTGAGATCCAAGGTGGGTTCCAATCCCAAGTGTGGGCGCATAGAGAAAGTCCCTTTGCTTCGGTTTCAGACGCTTACGAATGAATTCATAATTTTTTAACTTAAGCCGATCCACCATCGACACACAGTAATTCTACTAACACGGCTAACTCTATTAGCGCAGACGCAAACTAGGCACCAATGTTTGGACTTAATTACTCGATTGGCATGCTTGTCATTCATAGGGCTGAATCGATGGTGCTTGAAAGTTAACTTGATGTGTTTGTAAATTTGATGCGACAAATAAAACATTTTCGTTCTTTCTTTAAATTTTCCACATACACAAGGGTGAGGTGACAAAGACAGATACGTTATACGCAGTTTCGAATTTTTAAAATAAAAGTATATTTATACAGATTCTTATATGTACTCTCACACCAATTTTATACTCATAACTGTTGGAAAATGGGAAGAACTGTATCCTGCATTGTGGAAGTAAAACAAAAAATCAGTAGTTTCGGATTTTATTGAAAGCATACAACGTGACACCAAAATTTATATAAATTAAGAGATATAGCAGATAATCGAACTTCTGAACGAATGATGGTTAGCAGCTACTTACTTAAAACATCATCATCACCATTACAGCCTAAAATGTCCACTGCTGAACAAAAGCCTCCCTTAATGATTTCCACGCGGTCCGATCCCTAGCAGTTGACATCCATCTGCTACCCGCTACCTTAACCAGGTCATCCGTCCATCTGGTTGGGGGTCGGCCTACTGCCGCCAGATGATGTTGATTCAAAGCTGAAGACAACTCAGTCTCCTATAGGCATAAAAATAAGTCATAATAACAGTTCAAACTTAATTATATACTAGCTATGTCCCGCAGTATTACCCGCGGTATACGATATTGTCCCGCAGTAAAACATAATCTAAGATCGCTTAGTTAAGTCTCGTTAGAGCAAGCAGCTCACGTCGCTCGAGCTGCGCTCATTAAGAAGCAATTTAGCTATCAGCTGGAACCCTAGATAAACATATAGGCTACGTTTTACTGCAGGAGAATATCATATACCGCGAGTAACATCTAATCTAGTATTTTAGTAAAACTTTACCACAATTGTTTTCCCAAGGACGTTAACGCTTCGTCCAAGTCGCATCTTTTGCGATGTGCCCCAGTTGCTTCCATTCAAAAAGGCGGGCTTAACAACTGAAATCAGCATCTGGGAACAAGGATTTTCCAAAGCTCGTCTCACAGCTTAAATTATTACGCCTGCGTAATTGTGAGATTGTATTTATTTCTTTGTAATTCTGGTATATCACCACTTTCATATTCCGCTAAGTAAAGCACATTATTGCAATGGATTTCTCTAGGGTGTACAATCAAACAGCCTCCGTGGTTTAGTAGGCACAAGTTCTGCTTAGATCGCCGTATGACCCTAGGTCGTGGGTTCAATTCAAACGGGTAGACTAAATTGTGGAAATCGCTGTGCCATTTCTCAGTTCGGTCATGACCTGAGTGATGTCCCAAGTACCCTTCAGGTACATGATGGGTGGCTTACCGCCATCTCTTAAAACAGTTTTACAAAAATATTACTTCGCCTTTTCTGGTACAAAAATGATTGTAAACTTATAGAAATAATGTTATTAGACATGGCTGTCACCCGCCTGATTGTTGAAAAGAAAGACGATTTTGTCCCTTGGAAGTCAAAACCATTTTTTTTTTAAATTGGTTTTGACTTCCAAGGGACAAAATCGGCAAATTAGGCATACAAAACTTATGATGCACTTATGAACGTAAAAAACATATACAAAATATAAACTACTAAAGCACAAAAATGCTCGTTGCGAAGGTTCTTTAAGCGAGTATTTCAGTATCGTTAGCACCAAAAGTTCGAATGGGGTTCCCGAGGTAGGTGCTGTGCTGTGCTGTACGGGAAGGCCTCTGTCCTTTATAGGGACGTTATGATAGATAGATAGATAGATAAATCATTTATTTGCACTAATAGGCATACATGCTTCGTTATCATAACAAAAAACATCTAATTAACAAATCAACACACAACAATACCGATATACACAAAACATTATTATCGTTAAAAGGTGTTTAATTGATTGCAGTCTGTATCCTGCGATTCCCTCCTCACTGATGTGTGAATTGATTCAAATGTAATTCCTTAAATTTGCCTATGATATTACGATATTCATGTTTCGACATGATATATCTCACATAACGGGCTAACGTTAGTATTTTTATTCATATGAGGGCGAAATAAGGGATCATCGCGTTTTTGGGTGGAATCCATTATTTTTATGATATATTTGTGGTAATTTTTATTTGCCTCACTGGATTTGTAGGGAAGCAATTTATAATTGATTTATCGCTAACATTGGGGATGATGTTATTGGTAAGAGAACAGAAATTACCGACATAGCTTGTCGGATGCGAGTAAGTTGAAGAAGTGGGATAATCACGAATCTTGCCGAATTCCTTCCTCATCTGCGCCGAATTAACTCTCCGAACCGGTGTCAATACTACGTATTTATAGTCCTTTTTTTTAATTTGACGATCTAAAAATGTCTTGTAAATACTAAATTGAAAAACTCGATTGAGTTTAAGTTATTTGGGAGTAAGAGTTGAGGCATGTATAGCGTATTTTGATTAAAAACTTAGATCTTACTACAGTATAAATCCATAAAACCAACTATGAATGTCAAATGAAATTTACTACGACTTTGTATTGTAGTTTTTACTACAAAAAATCCATCAACAAATTAAGTAGTTCCAACTCGGTATTATATCAACAATGAGGTTTATTTTAATAACGTCCGCTAAAACACCTACAAACGTTGCATTCGAGCAAAACAGGTCAACTGAGTGTTAATCTGGTGTGTCAACACAAACGGTATTCTAATTATACATGTCAATATTAAGTATTCGGTTAGCCCTGATGCATTTTATTTGGTATATTTGTCAATCTACCTATACGTATAATAAAATTGCATTGTATTTTTATGCCAAGACAAGCCAAGCGAAGCGCATGGACACTTATCTACCTTTTTTCCAAGTGTGTCGTTGTTGTTTTTAACCCTCATAGAGTAAGTTTCCGATGAACCATATCAGTGGCGTGCACTCCTATATATGCAAATAAGCAGTACATACCCTGTGCGTCTGACAATCCGGAAAATCGACTACATATTAAATATTAAATACCACTTATTCATCCATTTTCCTCTACAGATTTGAAACTATAGGCGATCTGCTGTCATCAACAGCACTCAATTTAATAAAAACATTATTATTTGTGCGATTAGTGTCACTCACTTTGCATACCCTACTCATAATCTCTGTGCACGCTACTGAACCATATAATACATATTTTAAGGATAATATGATGTCTATAAACTTATTATACATACAAAGTCTCAATCGAACAGCTCTAATACTTTAGATTTAATTGATATCTAAAATACGCCGATTGCGTCACTGACACACTAACAGACAAGCTGTTTATGTATATGTATTTTCTGATTATGTATAATTTTGTGAAGTAAGGGTCGGTAGAGTTGGACCGTGTAGATTCAGAAACTTGGCTCTACATGAGATCTGGTATTTCTTTCACAGCGCAAAACTTATGTGGTCGTCTTGGCAACATTTTACATGAAAGGTTTTTGGTGTGATTGAAATAACCGATTTTACTACTTACCAGGCATATATACACCAAAACTCAATCATTTTACACAACATAGGTCTTCTTTGTATCCATAAAAAGCACTATTTTCCTCATACTTACACGTTGATAGGATAAACCTTTAAGTTAAGCTAACTTATTCAGCGTAACAATGTATAGGCTTGTTTCAAGCCGTACTTATTTCAAACTTACGAATTAAGTTGAAAGAATCAAATCTTAGTACAAAAAAAAATGAAAGATCATTAATACATATACTAAATAAATAATAAATTACATTTAATCATTAAAATAGTAAAATTATATGACTATAGAATAAAATAAATATTTATATTGATAATTATAATATAACGAAATTGGGATACTGCTAAATTGACACTAATTATAACTATATTAAAAAAAGGTGTGAAATTTAATCCGTCCAGGGCCACAGATGAACACCTCTTCAGTACTCGAGAAGCGACTAAGGAAGTAATTCGAATAATAAGTCTGACCTCATCAACAGCTGAAACATTATATGCAGTAATTTGCGTCACAAGTTAAAACTGAGTTACGTATTCAGATGTGAAGTGGTCGTGGATCGCATCCAACTGGCAAACGGGAGATCGCTAATGACTCGGTTCGCCTCTATATTATAGCTTGTGGTACCGATAATGAATCTTAATCATCATCATTAGCCTATAACGGCTCTATGCGAAGCACAGGCCTATCGCATCGAATAGCTGTTAGGAGATCAGGCCGTATTTCACCATGCGGGCGGGTGACAATCGTCTCAGACGCGCTTCTTCTTTATATTAATGCTGATCTGTGAGTTTGTAGCTGACATAAATTTATAACAAACTTTAAAAAACAAGCTTTTAGTTTATATTACAGTTGTTTCTACTAAAAATAATAAAGCTCGAAAGCTTTAAGAGTAAAAAAAACCAGAGTTACAAGTAAAGCTGTTTTTGCATAAATAATAACCACAGATTAACATTCACACAAAGCTAACTTGGTTGGTACTAATCTACGAATAAGCAACCATAAATATTTTTTGTTCACTATCAGCTCATTAAACCTCCCCAAAGGGGCATGAACCTACCGTAAAGATGTATGGCCTTAGTCGTCCACACGACCCAGTGTTTTTTTTCCCTTAAATCTCTTCGCAGGCGTGCGCAAGTCTCCTATCGATGTTTTCCTTTGACATAAGAGCGTCGGATAACGTACACTTCATAAACTCGAAAATTCGAAAACACATAGGTAAGTGGCGGGCTTTGAATCTGCGCCCTCTAAATCGGAAGGCAACAGTCTACACCAATGAGCCATTGAAGCTCGTACATACATACATATAACATCGAAACACACAGGTCAATACAAACAAGCATGTCCATGCACACTCATGTTTGTACTGCCCGGGGATCAAACCCTTTGAATGATAGCAATCTTCTCAAACATTACATATACGACCATATAGGTCGTCTAATGTATTAATATTGATGTAGGTAGTTAACTAAAGTTTTAATTTTAGATCCGCTAACGTTATAAATAACCTTTGAACTGTGATACTAATAATAAATTGGTGGTTGCTATAAGTTTAGCAACTAAATTCCAATATTGAGTTTGGGCTTCGAAATCAATTATCGTGACCACAGATCAACAGTACTGTTTTATTGAACCGTGGGTTAGCTGAATTGCTCAAAGGATAATTTGGAACCCGCAAATAATGCTTATAGAGGCTATATTACAATTTTCTTATTTAATATCGTTTGAACCTATTACAGTTCGATTGATTAAAGATAGAAGATTATTAGAAAACTCCCATCTGAGTACCTTTTTAATAGTAAATACCAATACCAGCAAGTTGAAGTGGCAGTAGGCTGGACACGTAGGTCGCAGAACCGATGGCAGTTGGAGCAGACGAGTACTGAAGTGGAGACGACGTCTTGGCAAGCATAGCGTCGGAAGCCTCCGCCCGATGGCCGATGATTTGCGAAAGGTCGCTGGTGGAGGCGGATGAGAAAAGAGGAGGACCAGGATATCTGGCGCAAAATGGGGGAGATCTATATCCAGCAGTGGGCTGCGATTAGGTTAAAATGAAATATTTGTACCAATCGTGATTTTATTATTGTATTTCGTGCTCTCCTTTTAGGATTTCTTTAAGGTAAAAACAATGGTTAATAAATAGATCTCAAACTTATTTTTACATCTACTTCAGCAACATACAAACTCTTCGTTTAAACTGGAACCAGATGGCGCTGTGTGAATGTCAGTGAATATTTATTAATTAAAATATCATACATGAGGATCGTTCCATAAGAAACAGAAGCCATATCCTAAAAGATTTCAGTTAATTATATTAATATTAACAAAGGTTTGCAAGATTAACAAAATTTTAATCTGGCTAATATTTGTTAATATTATACCACATACAATGCCATACCCAATGGCTTTAAAGGAAATTGTTCGTAATAAAAGCAGTTAAAATGCTTCCTTGATGAGTCAATTGTTCTTATAGTATTAATTATTATTGTCTCCAGCGGTTAACTAGAGGACATGAATTGGTTATTGCCCCGGTCAGATTTCTCTTTTGAGTTCAGATTGATGCGTGATCTGGAAGGTTTTGGGTTCGAATCCCACGTAGAGATCGCATAGTAAGTCACTATGTACTTTGCAGGATGAGACCTGAGCGATGGTTCCTATGGATGCATTGGAACTGTATATGGTGCTTATGATATATTTAGTTCTTTTTCCGCGGCATCGCCCATCCGGAAGAGGAGTAGCAGTTATTATTTCTGAAGGAAGGTAACAGCCTTTGACGTGCAGTTTGCGTGTAGTGTTGGCAGATGAAATACAATTGTTGCAACCCCTACTCTTCCCGAGGCTACCGTGGCCGGTGTCCCAACCATTAGAACCACAGACATCCGAATATACAATTAGACTGGACAAGCCGCCAAGTTTATAGGCAGTCCCAGTGTCGCAATTCCTTTTCGGTTCTTACCTGTGACAAGTTATTATATTTCTTGGTAAATTTACTGATTCATTGCGATGATGGCATGTTAAAATTGCACAGGATGGCATTTTGGGAAAAAACGGTAATTTCTTCTAATATTCGTGCGTCTTGACTCGTCTCAAAGAGCGTAAACTGGCAGCCAGTGTATGCTCATTGAGCTTACATTTGTCGCACTTAAAAACGCGGCTTGCCCCATCTCCTGTATTGGGAAATCTGTGATTAGAACCAATAGAATAAAGACTGATGTAGGCTGGATTACATAATAAGGGCCGGAATCTCGATAGCAGAATGAACCTTTGTCCAGCATTGAATTTAAAAAGGTTCAGTGGCAGATTTACTGTTCAACCCAATATGGAAATCTCCATTGATTCTCCAAGACTGATTGGCATTTGAAGAGGTCATATCGACTCTAAAAGTTGAATAGTATGAATAGAATATTAAAATAACTATGCAAATTATTGTTCTAAATAGAACAAACAACAACATCTCTCATCTGATCAATCTGATCTCATCTGATCCCAACAGATCTCATGAACAAATGTTCATAAGATCTTTAAGCTTTTCTCTATCTAATACCACTTAAACTGCCCCTGGCAGTTCCCAGAATAATCAAACGCTCCTCAAAATATCTACCAGACAGTTTGTTATTTAGTTGCTCAATTATTTGCACGATTAAATTAACTACAATTTTATCTTTGTTCATTACAACAGTTTGGTTATTAACTGTCATAGATAACATTAAACTATAATTCATCAGAATTCCAATCATTGGAAATCGCTAATAGATAAAATGATATCAAAGATAAAAACTTATCAGAACTAGTAAAATGAAAATTCAAGTTAAACTCCATATTGGGGTTATTGTTTATGACAGAAAGTTGTATTGGAGTTACTGAAATAATTTCAGTTGGTTGCTCAATTATTTCAGCTCGAATAAATATAAATAGTTATGATTAAATATGCTGCGTCTGTATATTTGGGAAAAAATATTGCGCTTTTTGATCTTTTGAAATATGCCACAACAATAACAATAAACGAACTTCTTATCGAGCTGAAAATCATATTGATAATTAATGAAAGCTACCCCTGTGTTAGAGTTACAAAATGCAATACAAACTAATGAGTTCCTACGCGGATTCGAATCCAACGAACCACGAGACCCGTCGGAAAAATATACACACAACCATCCTAAGGGAGCTTTGGCATTCTGTGAATGTTAATGTTTTAGGGTGCTAACTCATTGCTACTATCACTTGCTGAAGCTATAAAAGCCATCAGCGGCTAAAAGCGGTCGTCAGCCAAACAAAGCAGTCGGAATTCATCATCATCAGCTCATTAAACGTAACCACCGAGGGGCACGAGCCCGAGTAAAGGGTGTATTATGGGCCTTAGTCGTCAACGCGGCCCAGTTCGGATTGACTGACTTCACGCACAACCTTTGCATCTCTTCGCACGTGTATGAAGGTTTCCTCACGATATTTCCTTTCCCGAAAAGCGTCGGAAACGTACCATAATATCGAAAATTGGGAAATACATTGGTAAGTGGTGGTATTTGAGCCACCGACGTTCTAGTCTAGTAGTAGTTGTCTACCCATAACTTTTTAAGGCAATGGCAGTCATGAGGGTCATGAACCCCCTTGAGCTGTTTTTAGGTACTATACTTATGTACATTAACAAACTACTACTATCTGACCCCCCTCCCTGGCGCCTAACCTAGATCCGCCCTTGTTTCTAGGGTCGGAAGTCCATCTTGTTTCCTGGTACACAGTACGATACGGTATAGGTTAATCATACGCAACACCAGGCGCGATTCAGTTTAGTTCAATTGCTCTACATAATTTATGATTCAGTGGCGAACCCCAAACCATTGTTACTCGTAGCTGAGGAACTTTGAACTTTTTTGCGAGGCTTTTATTATAGTTTATGAACATTTGAAGTTTGTTAATGTTCGACAGAGCATGTTCTTGTGTATTAAAGTGAGTATCTTTCACGCTTTTATCATAAAATTTTAGTATTACAGCGTTTTAGTATTTTCCAACTTCGAAGTTTGAAACTTAGCATTATCAAGTTGTGAACATCAGAAGCACGAGTTTATTTTGACTATAAAAGTATACCGTCACTTGTTAGTTTACTTCTTGTCTATACTTTGTATCAGGTATATTATTACACTAAGATTAGGTTTTTATATACTTAGTCGCAATGAAGCATTTTGAATTCAATTGTGGCATTATGAATACAATGAGTAGTTCGTTCGAAATAAAATAATATTAATATTTATTAAATTTATGGGGTCTAACAGATTTCTTGTTTATATAGAAAAATACACAAAGTAAGGAATTTTCTGTAATCTCTGTCAACATAAAGCACTTTTGTTTAACGGGTTATAGTCATTGTAAGTAATAGAATAGTCCTTTTTCGGGTCCCTTTGGAGCTGCATGTCGCGGAAATATTTGTGTTTTGTTTACGCTCATATTATTTTTCAATATTTTATGATTTGTTTCACTATTATTTAAAGAGACCCCCTATCTTGAATCGCCATGTGTGGTCATCTTTCGTGAATCGCACTATAATTAACTTGAACACCGCATTTGCCATGAACATGCTTGTCACTTACCATCAAGTGTACTGGTCGCCTCATGATGACATAACACATATGCAAAGTCACAGGAAAGAGTAAGCTCACAGTATTTACGGGAATGCAAGGTAAATGAAACGTCGCTCAACGTCAGACGATATTTTCCATTGCTCGTGGAATTATTGAAACGGGGAGCACATTTGAATTGGAATACGCAGTAATTATACAACCGTTGTTTTTAATGGTATGTTTTCTTTGAAATGAGTTAAATGGGTGGTTTCGACATGTTAAGTCGCTGGTGAGGCTGGATGAGTATAGGGAGGGCCAGAAAAAGGGCCAGTATATCTGGCGCAAAATTGGGGAGATGTCTTGCAGTGGACTGCGAAAGGTTAGAGGGAGAGGTGTTAATTGCGAAAATAAGAAAGAAAGAAAAGAAAAATAGCGAATTCAATCAAAAGGCCGGCAATGCATTTTCTTGCCTCTGCTAATACATTTACATTAGATGGGTGACAGTATCATTTTCCATCAGATGAGAAGTGTTTCCCTTTCTTGCTCTCGCATATAAAAATAGAATTACTAAACTTGCGCAACATTTCATTCTTTCAAGCTACTAAGTATATTATGATAGTTAATATATAAGAATTAGTTCCATTAGACTCATTTTGATTTGAGGTACTTTAGCAATACAATGTAGAGGGAATATCATGTTCCAACGTTCTTCAATGCATAAAATGCACTAAAGCCGTGGGATCTGGCAAAATTGACAAACATGTACCAAAACATACTCGTATTAAGTCCGCCGCCTGGTGATTACAACTAAAATGCCTTTGCCTTGCAGTGAAATGGTGTAAGCTGGTTAATTTATTGAAAAAATTAGTAAAATGAACATGAAATGTTTACACAGCTTTTCACACTATGTTTTAAAGCTGAAATCTTTGCGAAATACTAAACATGTTTGTATCGTTCGAAGACTTATTTCTTAGTTATACTATTATTACTTATTTGCATTGAGCCCGTCAGTTGGGATACAGCCTAATCATTCCATTCTATGCTGAACAGAAGGCCAGTGTCCTGCAGTGGGCTATTGCAGGCTGATGATGATGATTCTATTATTTAAAAGCTAGAACTTTACCATTTATATTACCTCAAACTCATAGATTACACAAATTGCCAATAAAACAACAATTTCAGAATGATGGAACTGACGCTCAGCAATGGCGTAAAGCCAAGTGAATTAAAACATATTTATACGTAAGATACCGCAACACCCACATAAATGTGCATCAGATGTGCAACTTTGATGTGTGAGCCAAATGCAGCGGTCAAGGTCGCTTGCTTACGCTCATTGCATTGCTAGATAAGAAAGCGCACAAAAACTAGACCGGGAAATTAAAACAAAATATCAGATAAAAAAGTTACCGTACCTATACAAAAAAGCGTCGGTGGGTCGTTGGTGTGGACTGTTGCCTTCTGACCTGGAGGGCGCAGATTCAATTCCCGTCACGTACCAATGTGTTTTGTCTCTCTCTTATCTCTTCAACCTATTGCAGTCCACTGCTGGACATAGATCTCCCCATTTTGCGCCAGGCATCCGGTCTCCGCCTTTCTCATCCAGCTTCCAGCGACCTTTCGCAAGTCGTCGGTCCATCGGGCCGGAGAATAAAATTAAAACCAATGTATTTTAAAATTTTGAAAATATATGTTCGTTTATCCGACGCTCTTACGATGAAGGAAAACATCGTGAGGAAACCTGCGCATCCCTACGAAGAGATCCAAAGGTTGTTCGTCAAGTCGTCCGATCTGCACTGGGCCCCCGTGGACGACTACGGCCTAAACACCCTTTATGTGTACCCTTTAGGTTTTTTTTTTATCGTTGCATTATAATTATTTTTCATATTCTGATTATTATTTGGTATGTATATGTTGTATTTATGATTGTATATTATGTATTTGTATATGTATTTTATATAATATTTATGTATCTTATATATATATATTTGACTTTGAAAGTATTGTAGTTTTACCGAACATGTGCGAACTTCTTTGTACATAAATTGTTACCTAATTATTCAAAATTGTTATTGATGAGGACGCAACAAAATATTAACGCTGTTTTTATATAAAGCGATAACTCAATATTTTGAAGAAATAAATATCCGCCGACATTCCACAGCGCCATCTAGTCCCAAGTTAGCGTAAGCTGTAGTATGGGTACTAAACATACTTATATTTTTTTGTAATACATACTTATTAACATAGAAACCCAAACATTACAAACAGACATGTTCTTGCACACAAATGTTTGTACTCCCCGGGGATCGAACCTGGAACCCTCGGTGTAGTAGTCGACGTCAAATGGGTCGTTATAATATGTAACATAGACAAAACAATAAAACTCATAGTAAATGACAACTAAACACAGTATATTTCGAAAGAGCAATTTGTAAGCAATTAGACCTTGCCAGAGTGAACGAGCGATGACAGTGCATGGTCGTTTACGAATTTCACCGCACAGTGCATAATGCAAAGCTAAAATGAAGTGTCAGCAAATATCAAAGTGAACTAGACAAAGATGTGTTGACAACTTTAAACTGCCTTTGAGGTCTAGTGGAGTGTAGAGATTAGATAACTGGGCGATCCGGGGATCGTAGGTTCGAATTCCGCAGGCAGAATGCGTAGTGAAGTTACTTGACGACCCATCTAGTGTTATGGTTAAGACATCGGCTATTACACCGAGGGTTCCGGGTTCGATCCCCGGGAAGTACAAACATTTGTGTGCATGAACATGTCTTTTTGTATTGGTCTGGGTGTTTTCTATGTATCTATGTACTAACAAAAAAAGTTTATAAGTATGTTTATCCGTTGTTTAGTATTCGTATTACAGGCCAATGCTTAGTTTCGGGCTAGATGGCGCTGTGTGAATGTCTGTACTTCATTTTCAGTTTGTTTAGGGTATTGCAGTCTGTATGACCCGATTGTTGAAAAGAAAAATTATCCGTGTATCAAACGCTAGGGCGTATAGGTTTCTAGGACGTTAACACTCACATCAACAGAGACGACCCAATATTCTTAAAGCTATGCTATCCGGGATGGCATGCGCCTTGCAGTTAAACGTCATACGCTGATGATAACGAAATATAATATAACTGACATCGGCATTGCAATTTCCTTTGAAAAATGGAAAGGCAATTTTTCTTTGTCAAAATTATTTAACCTTTACCGTAACGAAACGTAAAATACGAATACTGTTGCAATTTTACTGAGTTTATTGCAACGCAGAGTATCTATGAATGTAAAAATATCCTCCACTCATTATTCACTTGAACTCATCTTCTACCCTATAGATGTCCTCATTCTGGGTCTTACCAAGTAGAGAAATATATGAATAAGCCCTCGATAGGATGGATAAAAGTGAAATAAAACAAAATAATTAACTTCGACAAATATGAATTTATGTATTTATTTATATTATAGAAGTGTTAATAGCTTAATATAATATATGTGTTCAGACTAATTGACATTACACATAAGCACTAAAAATGTCGACTGCTAGGTTAGACACAAAAATACAAAGTTATTTCTTACTCGCCATCAACGCCGCACTACGCCCGACACCAGAGACAACAGATGTTAGGTCTTTTATACCCGGTAGTTTCACTAGCTACAGTGCCCTCATTCCGTATCACAGAAGTGAAAAACACTCCTCTTTCACGGGACAACATCTGGGACTGCGGTGACACCCACCTAGATGACTGAGTATCGAGTAAAGTTGTCAGTGTGACTTGCCCAGTAATGTTAATTATAATATCATTGAAAAACACACAAAAAAATCGAAGTTGAGAGTAGGCTGTAATCTACTGCTCTTGCGCGCGTCTTATACAGTCTGTTGGATTTTAACGACATCTACCTATTCTAACTTAGTAGCAGGGCTTTACGTGCCTTCTGCAGAACAGACGGACTCGAGGTCACAGATTTCGATAGTTTATCCAAGAGCGTCGGGGCTCAATGTTATGGACCGTTGCCTTCCTACCGGGAGGGCTGAGGTTAAAATCCCGCCACGTACCAATGTGTTTTCTAATTTTCGAAATTATATGTACGTCATCCGACGCTCTTGCGGTGAAGGAAAACATCGTGAGGAAACCTGCGCACGCCTGCGATGAGATACAAGGGTAGTGTGAAGTCGTCTAACCCGCACCGCACCCTATACGGATAGGCTCGTGCCCCTGGGTGGGGACGTTAAATGAGCTGATGATGATGATCCAACAACTAACAATTACGTTATTATTATTATTTATTGGGTTTTGAGGGCTATTCAGGCTTATACAGACCTGTAGTCACCTCGACCTAGAATATATTTTGTGACTCGCTCCTCTCTTAGAGTTCATCTAAAAGTTTGGCACTTTTTAGGAAGTTTAGGACCCTGTCCAACTTTATAGACTTGATGACACTTGGGCATAGATAATAATTACCCAAGTGGATATTTCGCTTCCATTGTAGATGACCACAACTGCAGAGTAGGTGCATTGGTGTCTCTCTCTCTTCCACGCAGAATCTGCAAGTTTCCGAGTCACTTAGCTTCATTTTGTGAAGGTGACTTTTCAGCTTGCAGTGTCCAGTCAGTGCCCTTACAAGGATCCTGACCCTTTGCGAGTTCATCAGCATTTTCGTTGCCAGTGATGTCAGAATGACCTGGTAGCCATTTGGGAGTTATCCTATTGTTCCTTCCCAGGTCATTTAGTTTGTTCACGCAGTCTTTTACCAGCTTTGATTTTAAAGTGGTTGAGCTTAATGCTTTTAGAGCTGCTTGGCTATCATAACCAAAAAAACCATTACGTTAGTTTATACCAATAAATGTTGGTCTTTCCTTTTTTCGAGTTGCTTAATTCTCGCGATTCTTAACAGCTAGCCGCTAGCATCCATCTTGTGAATTATAAGCGAAGCGATGGAATTGTAAGCGAAAAATAACATGTAATAAAATATACGCTTCGCTTACACTTACTTAATTAAAGGCATCAACGTAGCCTTAAATTACCGATGTTGCGAAAGCTAAACACGAGTATCGAGTAAGAGAAAAAAGACTCGATGAAAAATATGCATCATTTTTTATTCACTGCTATTTTTCCCGCAAACTGATATTTAATTTCGTCTACCGTTGTCGGCAATGGACCGAGACTTAACTGATTATTTATCGAGCTTCATGGAAATTCGTTCTAACTAGAGGTTTAATAATTTACTCGACGCGAATGAGAGAGCTTACCACATTGTTAAACCGGTATATTAGACCCGTGTTTGCAAAATTAACCATGTTTAGGTAGTAAATTATTATGATAGCGCTAAATTTTGGCAGTTATACCGTAACTATACTTCGACTGACATATAACTTTTTGGACATTTCGCATTGCGCTAAGGATTTGACAGCTAGACGCTAGTTCAATCGTAACGGATACGATTTTGAGTCGTATCGTAATCGCTATCATTTTGTAAAGTTCAACCATAGTTTGCTTGACGAACATATAAAATTAGTGGCAATAACAAATATCAAAAAATACAACCACATTTAGATCTGAACTCAAAACTGAACGGCAAGCGAAACATATTCAAATTGTTACGTTTTAAAATAACGCAATGGGGAGTTGATCATTTGATTCGATATTATTTGATTTGAGACTTATATTTATAATATGTGACTTATTGACTTATTAACTGTTCGACTGTTAGGTCCGAAAATAAGACTAAAGACTGATTTATTATTAAATTGAATTTACTAACTCAATAAAAATAAGTCATGTTTTCATACTTCACTGCGATTGAATCCAGAGCCTTCAATATACTAGCCCATTTCTCCACCATAACACCACATCCGTCAAGAATATAAAATATAAACATCATTAGCCTATAATACCTCACTGGAGCGCATAGGCCAGCCACGCTGGAGCTATGCGGACTGATATCTTAGTGTTTGCTACCATCCTAAAGTAGTAGTAAAAGAAAAGATCAGTGTGATCTTTTTTTAATGTCTTTGTTTATTATGGAAACTTTTTATCCCTGATAGAAACATACCTCAGATGCCACATTTATAAGTGGCATAAGGATATGATCTTATCATCATTGCAACGAATAGATAATCATTGTAGATGAGAATAAATAAATAGCCCTTATAGTGTCATCACTATGGTGGTATGGCTTGCCCCCACCCTACCACCAAGTGTATGGCTAGTGGTATGCTGTTTCCGGGGGGTCGGGTTAAGCGGCTTCAAAAGATCTTTCAAGCACAATTTTTTTTCGAACAATTAATTATCTATGCCCTAATCATACTAGAAAAAAATTCACAAAGTGAACTTGCGGTTTTTCATAGGGTTCGAACCCACAACCTACCGAACACTACATAGCGATCTTAAGTCAACGATCAGACCATTAAACAAGGCTCTAAATATCAACACTTAATAATAATCACCAGCATTAACCAACTAATTCTTAATTCCGTTACCGTAGTATTTGTAATGGGGGGGAAATCGTCGTTCATTCCTAAACCACCCATCATGACAAGCAAAAGCTTTTAAATTGGAAGCATAAGGATCGATCAAGCGACACGCGCGCTAGACAAATTGGTGGTATTCCGGACTTGGCAGATGATTCGAAGTAAACGATGTGGGAAGTGAATATTATACGTTATATAGAATGTTCTTGATATTGTTGTTTTTATTAGAAGCGTCTAGAAGATCTTGACGTCAAACGCCAAATAAGGAAGAATCGACCGAAGCCTTCCTACAACTATACTTTTAATTCTGCTGGCCAGTATTTTTGTTCGCCATGTAGCCGAACTTTCAAATCGAAGTTCGATTATGCCAGCCACGTTAGATCCTATTTATTTATTTAACAATTTATGCACACACAGAAAAGACAAAACACAATAAACATGGAAAAGTACGTACAAAGGCACAGCTTATTTCACAATGAAATTTCTTCCAGCTGGCCAAAACAAAAGGAAACAAAGTAAGAAAAGTAGGCAAGTGTGTACTAATAATAAAATAAAAATACACATATATGAAATATATATATATATATGATTACGGATAAATACATAACTTATAATAAAACTATATAAGCACCCTAAAATCCTATCATAACAATGACCTGGGTTAGACATATAGGAGTCGCCGTAGCCAGACAAGGCTTGGACGATATATATTTTATTAAATTTTGGTTGTTATGCTTCATTAATGTCAATGAACGGCGTGACCTGGAGGATTACCGCCGTCTCCTAAAACTGTATTACAATAATATCACTGGAACGGCCCAACGGCTATACTATGAGCGGCCCATGGATATTTAGAGACTATCGTTGTCGCATACTATCAGGTATCCCGATCGCTAAAGTTATTTAAATATATGAAAAATCCAGTAGATCAAGCTTGATGTTCTATAATCAAAAAACATTCAAAGAAAGTTTACACTTTATTATTTAAAGAAGAAGGTCGCAGTCACATTTTAAGTACATGCCTGTGCCAGGTGACTCAGCTTTTTTACCTCCATGGGTAATATTTTTTTTTTACAAATTAATAATTTATTATCAAAAAACCTACAAAATATTTCATCATCATCATCAGCTCATTAAACGTCCCACCGAGGGGCACGAGCCTACCGTATAGGGATTAGGCCTTAGTCGTCGCGGGCCCAGTGGATTGGACGACTTCACACACAACCTTCGAATCTCTTCGCAGGCGTGCAGAGGTTTCCTCACGATGTTTTCCTTCACCGTAAGAGCGTCGGATAACGTACATATATTTTCGAAAATTCGAAAACACATTGGTGCGTGTCGGGATTTGAACCTCAGCCCTCCCGGTAGGAAGGCGACAGTTTACACCACTGAGCCACCGACGCTCATAAAATATTTATATACTTATTATTCTTTATTAAATAAAAAAAAAAACTCATACAATATTAAATGGGGTCTCAAAGCTCAATAAATATATACCTCTCGGACTCAAAGCTGAGTCTTTCAAGCATTGCAAACGGAAAATTCCATTAATAATAGAAAACCGTTGATTCTCTTGATAACATTATTAAATTGACTATATTATGATTCGGAACTGCAACGCCAATTGAGGAATCGGTATTTATGAACGGAAAAATTCGTTTACATATTATTTCGAGTGAATCGACTTCAAACATTTGTGTGCATGGACATGTCTGGGTGTTTTCTATGTGTAATATGTATGTATTTACAAAAAAATAATATAAGTATGTTTATCTAGAGAAACTAAAACACATATTAGGTTACTTGAATATTTAAGTTACAGAATATTAAAATGTCTAAAAATTTCAATAAAGATTCCAGAAGAATTTTTAACGTTTAATAAACTTGCAAATCCCATGAGTTGTTCGTTATTTAATTTACGAGTAATATGTCTGATATCTTAACAATATGGTGCTTTATTGGATTAAATAAGGCATTTAAAGATTTATAAAATGAAAGGTTCGATAATTAGCTAGTCCGAATTGTAAATTGCTACCAATTAGCGTGTAATCGATATGTCTAGGTCTGGATTAGTAACAATGAACTCGGTCTGGATTAGGAATAATGAACAATTTTTACAATTTGTTTTAGTAAAGCTCATATGAATTACGATTGGATATAAGATGTGTACATGTTATTTTTCACTTTTATTATTTCACTAAGCAAGCACCACAGACATCCGAATAACAATTAGACTGGACAAGCGCCAAGTTTATAGGCAGTCCCAGTGTCGCAATTACTTTTCAATTCTTATCTGTGAAAAGATATTATATTTCTTGGTAAATTTTACTGATTCACTGCGATGATAGCATGTTACAATTGCACAGAATGGCATTTTGGAAAAAAAACGGTAATTTCTTCTAAAATTCGTGCGTCTTCATTCGTCTCACGGAGCGTAAACTATAGCCAGTGTATGCTCGTTGAGCATACATTTGTCGCACTTTTTAACGCGGCTTGCCCCATCTCCTGTATTGGGAAATCTGTGGCAAGCACCAAAACACTTTCTAAAAGTACAAACATAGCCGATTCATAATCCGTTCAGCCAATTAATTTAATGACCTTAGTATATTATAAAAAAAAATAGTATTCGCATAGTAATAGTATTAACGTATAAACGCAAAAAATATATTAAAATATCCTTCAAAGTAATTAATCTGATGTCGGGGCAATTATTTACGTAGGGGAATTAATTGCTAAGGCATAACATTTTCAATTCAAATTTCAGCAGTAAAGAAAAATGAGTTTATTATGAGAGCTCATGAATAACAATGCAGAGGCAGATTTGTCACGAAACGCGTTGTTGGGACATTTACTAATACTGTACTTTTTGTTATCATCATCATTACAGTAACAAAGTCATCAGAATTAAGCCTTACAAATGCTTACTTTGAGGCTTCAAACTTTTATGAGACTAAAGTATTTAAAATACTTTGAAATATATAATTGGGGGATCATAATATCCAGTGTACTTAATGTTGTGACAATGTCACTTGCGATCCCGTAATAAGGACCACAGTGCATTTTCTGTCTTGTGGCGTTAAATGTTAAGTCTAGAAATAGTAACCTTACCGGCTCTCCCAAATTTCAACTTGAAAGATTTTAATAGCGACAGAAACACAAACGGGCGAAGGTTTGTCGTACGTATAAGTGTTTCTATGACATAAGTACACTTATTTTATTTTGTATATAAATCATATACTTTTGTGTACTGACTTGAGTCAGGCATTTCGATCTGGAGGACGCAGGTCCAAATCCCGCCACGTATCAATGTTTTTCAAATTACACTATTCCCTTTACGGTAAGCCCGTAAAGGGAATACGTGTGTGAGTGTCCTTGGTGGGAACGTATATGAGCTGATTATGACTCGAGTATATGGATTATGATTTGAACACAAACACAACGGAATATTGCGGAACGTATTAGAGGGATACCTCTTATGGGCAAGCATAGTTCAGAGCGTTCTGTGGTGCGATGGTCTAATGACTTACGAAAGACGGATGGATTCGGGTTACTCAAGATTGGAAAGGTTGGCACTTTGTGTGTAGCCTATATTCAGCAGTGGAAGAAAATTGTCTAATTGTTTGATTAATCGGCTTACCATTCCTGTGCTGAAAAATCTTATTAATCACTAAAAACTGAATATCCCGATCACTTGAAAGTTTTTCACTGGAATGCCTTAATGAGATACTTGAAATGGCATCACGTACTCTTTTAATGGTTGCCTGCTGGAGATTGTTATATCTCACCGGTCATTAATCACCGCAAGATAGAACTAAGCGCCAAAAACCAGCAAGCTTAAGTTAGAAAACGCTGGTAGTTTTATTCAAAGATTTAAACTTAATTTGTTCCATAACAATGTTGTGTGGGAAGCTCTGTAGGGGGACTTAGTAGGGTATTGATATTAATGACTTTTCTCAACTTATCATAATCATAATTACAACCAATTAATGCGTTTACTGCTGATGAAAGTTAAAATTTAAACTTATGACATCTACTTGGACCCGTAGTTAACAACCATCGGCTTCCACATCTATACTCAAATCATCGGGCCAACGGCGGTTTACATTTATTGATTCATCAATCCATTAGAGTTCTCTTGATAATCCGGATCAGCAAATCGTAGTGGCAGCGGGCTGGTCACATATGTCGCAAAGCCTATGTGTTGACGATAGGCATGTAACAGAACTTTAAACTAATCTTTAGATGTGAAACCTGTAATAATAAAGCTTAAACTATAAATAAAATTGTTACTAAATAACTACCTTAAGAAGTAACTGTATACTATATTACGTAAATGTTAAACCTAATGTCAAATAATATTTGTGTGAACTAAACTATTTATACGCTTTGCAAAACTATATGTTTTTAAATAAAGATCGAAGTGAGTTCAAGCGCTGGCGCAGGTTGAGTGTGTCCCCGCGCGCAGTATTAGGTTAACCCTATGGAAACAGTCCGTAGATGTCGCGCCGTGCTTCACCACCCATCGCACATTAAAAGCACTTCAGGAAGCATGCGGGGTACCGGGCGTATGATTGCAAGGATAGGTACCTTGTACCCCGATGCGTTTCACTACCCCACCAAACAGACTGGACAAGTGCCCGGTGTTGTACAGACCACCAAGGGGAATTTTGACTGGGGTCAGGGGGATCAACTGGGCATTTGGCCTATCCCCCCACCATTGATTTAACTTGTTGAATAATTGGAATCACAATTGTAAAGTTTGATAAAAAAAGTGTTTTTATTTAGTATAGCTGGAAATAAGGACAGGTCAATTGTATAATGAACAACAAGTTTGATTTTTACTATAAATAGATATAAGGACCAGTATGTTCCTAACCTTAACTCAATTTCAGTTTCCTCTTATCTTTCTCTCCGGATAGCACCTCTACACGCTATCTGAAGGTCAACACGTAGGCACGGGGACAAACTACCATTCTATCTCTTTCTTATTTCTAATCATTTGAATAATGTGAAACAACTTTTTAATATTGTGAAAAAAAACCGTTCTTATGACACCTGGCGTAAAAGTCTGTGGTTACTATTATATCTTAATCTGTCGGCACAACATGGCAAAAATATCCTACTTCAATATAAAATAAAACGATTTCACAAATATTTATAACTTTGATAAATATCTTGATGGGAGAGACCTATGTCCAGCAGTGGACTGCGAAAGGTTGAATAGGAAACATCTTGATAACACTTATTCAGTCATACTGCAATGGTGCGGGGTGGAGGATCGACGACCTGATGCACAGGACCAGTCCTAGTTCAGGTGTCGGTCCGCCATAATCTTGTGGCAATTGTAATGTAATTTTATACATATTTGTTAGTATTTTTACTGACATGACTTTGTGCTTTGATGTTAAGTAATTATGTTACCAATGTAATAACTAAACATGTAATTCTGTAAGATTTTGGTGAGAAACTATTATTATTATACTGCGAGTGGTTTCAGCGCAGAAACTGAATTTTCATCTGTTAATTTCCAGCACTTATGTACTTAAAACTTAAATGCACATGGTAGTGAGCAAAAACCTTTGTTATGACTGTTGCTGTTTAACTTAGATCTAAGTTTGAATCGAGTTAACCAGATTCGCTGAAATTCGCGTGGGGTGAACATTGTACGCGAATATGTTAATTGAGTTAACAAAATGCTTCGCGTAACGTATGTTTCATTTTGTGAGAAACTTATATCTCTTTGATTATCAATGATTTATAAATGTATATAAATTATGGAATCAGTTGCTGCCGGAGATGTTTCTTGGGCGATACGACCTAGCGTCCTTAAAAAAAAGAATTCCTTTTCAAAAGGCCGGAATGCATTTCAGTGCCCTGTGTTATTTCTAATGTGTGAGAGGCGCGGCGGTGTCATTAACCTCAGATGAGCCGTTTGCTCGTTTGCCCGGTATAGCATAAAAATATTGAGAGGTAAACGTTGGTTTAGTGGTCATAGCGTAAGGTTGAAATTGCTGCGTTTCCTGAGGGGAAACCTCCTCCCCGTGGGATTCCAACCCATGAGGTTGGAATCCCACAGGGAGGCAGCACAGACAGACCGTAACTCTGTATGATTTTCCCCAGTTTTGTAAGAATATTGCTGGCCGAATTAATTAATTGCTGAAAGTTGATTCTCTCCTTTAGAGGCCATGTCAAGCCATATAAGTCCAATGATGGTAGTCAATAACACTCACTATTATGAATTATCCCCTCATGATGGGTTGCGGCCCGATCTCTTTATATTTATTCTGCGTGGGAATCCTGTGAACTTAAGTAGTACGTTAAAGGCTACTTAAGTGCATAAATGATGATATGTATGATTACTTAGTGAGATTTTGGAATAATTTCACTCGACAACAGCTATTGTAGGACTAAGACTTCTCTTAGAGACTTTAGGGAATTTTGGGCAGAAATACGCTGCGCTCGTACAGTGCATGTTAACAGATCGCCAGATCCTCGTTCACTTTTGGCAAAATGCATAATGCAAAGATGAGGTTTTTTAGGCCCAAATCAGAAACATAATATTGTATCTTCTTCTATCGTCATCCAATTTGAATATATTTCATTTAATTCACTTCAAGCTTGTCGTATTTCAGCTTACGACCATTAAAAAATGATAATTAATAAAAATCCAAGAAGTCAATTTCAAACACAATAATTAGTCGTTGCAGTTATCTCTTCATTCCCATAGTATATGTTTTACCTTACCTGTTCAGATTTTGGTAACCAAAATTTCCATAACCATTTATTTATTTCATTACAAAATGGCCGTCCCAATTCGAATGTAACGCGTTCGAAATCCGCGGTTACAATATGCATACTGTCGAGATTGCTTTCACGAGCTGTTTCGAATTTGAAAACGGTTTTGGAGTGTTGCCAGCTCTTCAAACTACACGAAGAAACCAAGACCGGATTAACTTAAATGCAGACAAATTAGGCGCTTGTTAGGAGAATTGCAGAACAGAAATGCCAGTTCATAGGATGCTGAGATTGCGTTATGATGAAAAGAAGATTTTATTTCATTTTTTATGTATTACAAAGTGTACAAGACGGTCAGAACACTCACCTGATGGTAAGTGACACGCCTGTCATGATCAGGCTCATAACGATCATGATCATCATCATTACCACTATTTTTAAAGGATAGGACGCGTCTACGCTGGAGTAGTTTAATGATGCTTTTTAGACCTATAAGTTGACATGCGAAAGTGCGAGCGTAAAATGGATGGAGCTATTCCAAAAAGGGTATGACGCGATATAAGCTGGGTGTCAATTTCCCATCTGGTCTGGTTTT